>WMED01004564.1:0-20561 GCA_019650415.1 Pipa parva
TAG
The DNA here is from genome assembly GCA_019650415.1 of Pipa parva. Lineage (NCBI taxonomy): Eukaryota > Metazoa > Chordata > Amphibia > Anura > Pipidae > Pipa > Pipa parva. Next base: position 4 of record WMED01004564.1, read on the forward strand.
GCAGGCGGCGCCCCTAGCATTTGCCTACTCTGCCTAATGGCAGAGCCAGCACTGACTATAGATTATGTATGCACACTTGATTTTACTTTTTTTTTTACTTTTGCAGCTGGCAAAGATCTTGGGAGTTATTCTCTAAAGTCCGAATTGTTGCGTCTATGTGTGAATTCGCCAGCTAAAGACAGTTGCAATAGATTGCTACTGTCACAGTTGCATCTTTATAATGAGAATATTGTCACAGTCGCAACTTTACTATGGAGATAGTGTTACAGCCACAATTTTAAAAACTGTCGCAGTCATGACTTTACAATGGGAGAATTGTCGTAGTCGTGGATTTGCAATGGGAATCCGCAGTTTGAGAATTCGAACTTTAGAGAATAACCCCCCTTGTCTGCAGTGTGGTGATTTACTGCATAGTTACACACCACTTTGTGATTATTCATTGCAAATATCTGGACAATTTGGGTATTAATCATGTATCAAAGTGACAGTCCACCAAACTTAATTGATTAAATACACAAATTATACTTATACTTAGTACACAAATTGTACTAATGAAAGTGAAGAGTTGGAACCTATGGTAGTATAACTGCTAGTATTCATGCAACATTTTAATTAAAGTAAATGTGCCAACCAATGCCAACATGATGTAGAAATTGAAATGAAGGTAAAAACAATTGTTGTACTTTTATAATACTATTCTCTGGCTACCAAGAAGCAACAAATGGTGACATTGCCCACTCTTATGATAATTCATGTGTATATCCCAATATTTTGTCTTTAATGTACAAAAAGAAATTCACAATAATATTGTCTTCTTTAAACATAGGATGAATATGAAGACTCCGGCACTCCGGTATAAATAATCGTAATCCTTTATTTAAACATGGATAAAAACAAAGCCTACGCGTTTCACGCCATAGGCGCTTATTCATGGCATAGAGAGGAGTAAGACAAGTGTGTTTAAATACTTATGTAATGTGCGGGTGTGTCCTACCATTCTTGGCTTCTTTAAACATATCCATGAAATTAAGCATCACTTCACTTCTATTGGCCTGACAATGTTTAGAAATTGCCCCCAATTAGTTTAAACTGGATTGATTCACAACAACATATAAGTAATTTAGAAAAAAAAAATATATATATAAAATAATGGAGACAAGTTGCAAATTGGCTACAGTGTGTCCATCCAGCAGGCTGGTTGGAAAAACAACCATTCTGTGATTGTGTTTAGATGGGATAAGCATGATAAGTTCCCAGAGAACTATTTTTGTCCTGATGATCAGCCATAGCTGAAATATTTGGAAAAGGGAATTGTTTTCTAAAGATATTTCCTTGCTTTAGCAACATAATGTTCAGTTCATTTTTCTCTTTTCTTAATTTCAGGTTTGCAGACATTATTTAAAAGGAGAAACAATGTGTAGGATTATATTGTCTGTATGGAGGTTTGGCTTTTAGTAATAATAAGTTTCTTCTAAACATCAGGAAGAGATGTTTTCCCTGCTTCCACAATCTACATCGAAATGCCAGTGCATGTGGAGATGCACGTTTTGTGCTCTGAAGAGATCTCTACCTTCTCAGAAATGGTTTGGTGCAGCTTTATGTGGACCCAATCACTTCAGTCAAAGGCAGTACAGTTCTCAAAAGGTATTTTTATATTTTACATATAGACTAGACTGATAAAACAACTGGCACAGAATAGACAAACAAATTATTATTTGAGGAAAAAAAACAGCAGTCCTTTGAGCAGGAATGATGGATGTCTTCCACTCAATTCTCTCCAACACAAGCCACATATTTACCCATTGCCACCTATCTATAATGAAATGTTTAGGCTTGCCGAACCTCAAACTCAAGTCCCAGTATGGGCATAAACAAAATCCCCCTCTACTACAGGGCACTGTACACTAGTTTATATTAGAATTTCCTACACTTAAACTTGGATCCTGAATATTATGTTGACTGGTGAATGTTGAGTCCTAATACAACACTGTGGGGGTAATTCACCATAGTGCGAAGTGAACTCCGGATCCTTCGCATCACTTCGCGCACACTGTTATGCGCTTGCTGATGTCCTGCATGCAGACATCAGCGAATGCTTTAACCACTCGAGTCACCTCGCCGAGACTGGAATCCCTTTAAAGCATTCACTGATGTCCGCGTGGAGGACATCAGTGAGCGCATAACAGTGTGTGCAAAGTGATGCGAAGGATCCAGAGCTCACTTCGCACTATAGTGACTTGCCCCCTGTGACCCAAAGTAGACTATATTGTTATAACTCTTGTTCTCCATGGTACCATAGAATGGCAAAACAAATGTGATCTGCTGGAATGTATAGTGACTTACATATACATTACACCCCCATGGCAGTACTGTTGTTTGCAGTAAATTTTATCGATTCTCTGTAATTGCTTATTTTTCATGAATTTTGGAAAAGTTAAAAGATGTTCTGTGACCCTTTTTATTAAAATAAGTATTATTGGTGCAAAGTAAAGTCTTACTCTACTAATTACAGATCTAAGGTTGCTCTGTTACACTTCATTACAAACTCATTATGCAACCACAAATGGTACATCTATTTTGAAGACTTTTATCTGTAGCATAAAATATTTAATGGGGACGCTCAGGTGAAAGATGAAACCACAAACTCAGCACAGGAATGCACCCTGGAAGGAGCTCTCTAAAATACTGCTTTCTACAGAAGTTAATTTATTTAAAGGGAACTTGATATATTACAGTCAAACTCATTTATACTCTGTATACTCACTCTTTTGTGGTAGGCATTAAAGACAATCTTAGGATATAACCAGGATCCTAAATGGAAACCCATTCCAAGGATATGTTTTCACACAGATTATTTGTCCAAAACGACTTCTTCATGGGAAAGTGAAAAATCAGGCTTTGTTTGAAGCCATCAGTTCAATAGATAGTTCCCATGATAAGGTCTCCACGAGTGACTCCCAACACTCCTATAGCAGGTTCTTCACAAGGTCAGTCTCTCCACCCTGGAAACCCAGAAGTATCCATTATCTTCCTGGTCACCAACTAGTGAAATATGTGATAGATATTTTCAGATATTTCCACCCTTTGGTGCATTATTAGTGTTCAGTAAGCTGAGCATTCTGCATTATAACAATACTGGCTTTTTTCAACGGAGCTTTACTAATAGTAATTTGTTACTTCACTACCTACTGCATCAATATGTCACAGTGTGTCTATATTAATCCCTTGTTTTGTCTGTTTCAGGAAAAGCTTGACATGTCTGAATATGTTGTTGAAAATATTCGGAATTTTAGCATAATCGCGCATGTGGACCATGGTAAAAGCACACTTGCTGACAGATTACTTGAAATTACAGGTATTCTTTATTTTCCATTTTCAGTCTATTTTTCTCATCACAAACAGTGTAAAAACATATATATATATATATATATATATATATATATATATATTTGTATTTATTCATTTATATAACACATATTATGCAGCGCTTTACAGAGATTCATCATTCACTTTAGTCCCTGCCCCGTGGAGCTTACAATCTAATTTCCCTATTCAGTCACACACACAGACAATTAAAGGGGCATTATAGTGCTGGTATAATTGCACACATACATATAAAACTCCTTTATACTAAGCCAATTGCTGACACAAATAGTTAAAAAAAGTTTGGGGAAGAAATAATACTTGCAGTTTGTAGAAGAAAGAGCTGCCTGACTGCTGTTGGTTAAGCAATATGCTGACATTTTGGCTTCATCAGACAATGCTTTTTTACATTCTTGAAATGCAGGAGATTATAGAGGGAAAGCTGACTTGTGCGCAGGCGTTAAGTAGTAAGTAGGGAAAAATGTCCAGGGAAGGGAACCTTTTCATGGAAAACTGTCCGGCACACATCACACACACAAATTTCCTGGTGCAGAAGTTTATCAATGCTGCCTACTCAATCATTCTGCTTCACATGAAACATCTACTGGGGAGAAACGCGTCTTACTAAGGTATGGTATTGCATATCAAAAAATGTAATCTGACTATATATAGTTCTCCCATAAAAATGTTACATACAGGGCTTATACCTGAATGCGTATTATTTAAACTCCGACTGAAAACAAATACACCAGACAGGTTACAAATTAAGGATACCCACAAAATAGCAAAGAAAACATTTTTATAAGTACTAGATCAGACCAACTCTGCTGTCAATTCAAGAGAGAGCTTTTCATTTCTAGGTATTACTGGTTCTTGAGATATTTTCAAATCTTTTTTTATTTTGAGCTTCAGCTAACAGAAGTTATAAAAATAATTTTTTCGCATGTTTATTAACTGCTGATCTAGCACCTCAATACTTACAGATTAATTGGGCACTTGTTTATCTTGTTGATCTAGGGCGCATTCCAAAGGCAGACTCAAACAAACAAGTTCTGGATAAACTCCAAGTAGAGCGAGAGAGAGGTATTACTGTAAAGGCACAAACTGCATCTCTTTTCTACACTTTTGAAGGGAAAACATACCTCTTAAACCTGATAGATACACCGGTAGGTTTTCAGCTAATGTATATATTTTTAAGATTAATTGTGCCATTTTTTTTTCTTCTCTCTCTCTTTCTTTCTCTCTCACACAAATAAACATTGCAGCAGTGCATCTCGCATGCATTTTAACACTAGGGTAACCCACTACATTGCACAGTATGAAACAAGGAACATAACTTCTAACACAGTCTTTTACTGTATACTGAGAATGCAGTGTATTAAGAAATATGTATTTTCATCATGCTGCAGGACACTTTTTTCAGTTCTTTCCTTTTTATTCTATATAAATCAATGATAAAAATCTGAACAACACTTCTAGATCAGAAGTCCCTAGAAAGCAACTGGTCTGTACATTTTATTGTGCATCTGCTTCTGCACACAGTAACCAATGACCATAGCCAATTAGACACTAAAACTATACTGCAATGTTTAGTTCTGCATCAAAGATACTCCTGGCTTAATGTGCATGCTGACAAGTATTTTTAAATTAGAATAAAATGTGACAGTCTTTCTAGGTATGTCTTTAAAGCAGTTCCATTATATAACTGCATGACAAAACATGGCCTTTGACGTTTGTTAACTTTTATTTACAGAATAACATCCTTAGGCATATGTTGCTTTTTTTTATATAGGGTCATGTGGATTTTAGCTATGAAGTATCAAGGTCTTTGTCTGCTTGTCAAGGTGTCTTACTTGTGGTTGATGCAAATGAGGTACAGTAATTATTATCTTATTTTAAGTGTCTGGTGGAGAACTGATTAAAGGGACACTAAAGTCTATAAATAAAGAGCTTTCTATTTATTGCCCACCTAGTATTAAGTTTAAAGTGTTAAAATTACAATTTTAGGCTTTACCTATTTTGCCATAGCAATAGAATAGCCATAGCAGTAGAAGAAAAAAACAAGCATTTGAAGAAGAGGTTTACAGCTAATCCTAGCCCTTCCTCCCTTAGGGGGTAATTCAGCATAGTGTGAAGTTACCTCCAGATCCTTCGCATCACTTTGCAGAGACTGTTATGCGCTCGCTGATGCCCTGCATGCGGACATCATTGAACGCTTTAAAGGGATTCCAGTTTCGGCGAGACCACTCGAGTCGCCTCGCGAGACTGGAATCCCTTTAAAGCGTTCGCTGATGTCCGCGTGCAGGACATCAGTGAGCGCATAACAGCCTCTGCGAAGTGATGCGAAGGATCCAGACATAACTTCGCACTATGCTGAATTACCCCCTTAGTCTGGGGCTAAGCTCACTAACTGAGCATGCTCCCCACTACTAATTAAAATTCACTTTTACTTTCTTCAGGAAACAGTGCAAGGCAGCTCTGAGAGACTGAAAAAATGGAGGAAAAACAGCCTAAAACAGCTCAGAGTCAAAAACTACTTGGTAATCCAAATGCGTCACATAAGTAGCAGCTTGCACAGAGGTAACAGGAGAAGGGGAAGGATTAACTGATTAGCATTGCTCCATGTGCTTGTTTAAAAAGTGAGTGAAGTTCATCAGAAAAAGGACATAGGGATTAATGTGTGTTTATAATTGATGATAATTAATCACCCCTTTTATGTAGTATGTACATGTCTAGAAATCCAGTGCATGACCTATAGTGGTTCCCACTATAGTCTTTTATAGGAACTGTGTATGAAACTCTTAACTAGTCTCCCAATAGACTGTAGCAATATTTATTACTTTTCATGCAGTAAAACTAGATCATATATTCTGGTCCACAGAATGGCAGCACTTAAGCTTCTAGATGCTGATGAGGACAAATGGAAATTCCCTCTAACACCACTAAACATTTTTATTTTTCTATGGACATCGTAATGCACCTTTTAAACAGTGTGTTTCTTAAAATGTATTAGTTGTGCTTAAAAAAAAAATGCCTCTCTTAATTGAAAATGCAACTAAAATTGCAGGGGAGAATGAAATTGCTCTTTATTTAAATTAAAGGATTGCAATCAAACTGAATGAACATCTTATTTTAATTTATAACCGAACGCTATCAGTTTAAACTAGCGCTTAAAACAAAGTCATTTACCAGTTCACCAAGTTTCATGAGTTTTATTTTCTTGTTTTTTTTTGTAAAGGGTATTCAAGCACAGACTGTGGCAAACTTCTTTCTTGCCTTTGAAGCACAACTTTCAATTATTCCAGTCATAAACAAAGTAAGTAACATGAACAACAACTAACATGATCAAACAGAGTTCATGAAAAGTGTATTTTGGAGTTGTATAGCAGGAGACAAAGATGCAGGCTCTGGACTGAGGATTTTAAGACAAAAAAAGTCAACAAACCAAGTGTAGAAATTCAACACCAAACATTCACTATGGCAGTGATCTGGTCACAAGACAAGCTCTGCAATGGGCAATGATTAAATAGACAAAATAATTGTAAGGCTACTAGTAACTGAGTGCATTGAACAATGGAATAGTTGGGCCATTGTACACTTATGCATTATAACTTAGCTACTTGGGAGACTTCTTTATGGTCTGCTTATCAATCAGCAGTGTAACTGATGAGCACTTGGCATTGCTGGCAATGGTAATGTAACTAATGAACTACTAGTTAGTGAAATATGTGACGGGAAGCTTGGCATTGAGAGTATCTTGATGTAACTGGCAGACTGAGGGGTACATTGTAACTTTAAATGAGATACTGAGTTTTTTGAAGTGTAGCTGTTGGTCTTATATAAAGGATGTTTTACTTATAAATACACAATGTAACTTGTTCATACATGGATAAACATGTTGTGACCCTTCTGTTAATTAAAGAAAAACCCACAATGCTCATTGTTTTTAATAAACAAATTAATGAAACTGGCATAGACACAAATGATGGGACCACTCGAAAATTTTGAAAATAATAATCCCATAAGGACATTTCTCAACACTATTTAAAGGGTGAAAAGTAGTCCCTGTGCTATTTAGTATCATGGTGTGTACCACACTCAAGGACCAAAGAAAACTAAGAATATAGTTGTCTCAGTAGATTAGAAAGAAAATTCTAGACAAACATGTTAAAGGTAAAGGCTATAAGCCCATCTCCACACATCTTAATGCGGAGCAGTGGCCTGTTTCTTTTTGGGCCTGAAGCTGCACTTGGCTACCAGTAAAACCTGATACGTGTCAGTGTCCTGTAAAGAGAATGTACTACTATACTGTGCTTTGATCTTGCACTCTTCATTGGAGATTTTTTAATTTCCTTCCAGCATTTATGTGGTGTTCAGAAAGACAGTGTTTACGTCTCCTACAATGTCTAATATAAGGCATTTTGACATTGCACTAGTAATAACTAAAAAGAGCATGTAAAGCCACACAAATAACTTACTACATCTACATTTCCTAGAAAAATAGCACATAAAACTCTATTAAACTTATGACACAAGGGAATAAAATATATTCATTGCTTCATTTTCATACCTAGGTTTTGTTCACGTGGGCAAGTTTAATTTTTAATTTAAAATGTTTCCAAGATAAAGGGGTTATTCATTAAGGTACGAATTCAAATGGTCGAATTCTCAAACAGCGGATTCCCATAACAAACAATACATAATGACAGTTTCCCCATTGTAAAGTCGTGACCGCAACAATTTTTTCAAAAGTTGCAACTGCGACAATTTTTTTTTTTTAATTCAAATTTATCAGCTGAATTTTTACATTTGTTTTACTCTACTACTTTGTGAATGCTTAACATTGTCATTTTTACAGATAGATTTGAAGAATGCAGACCCAGAAAGAGTAGAAAAACAAATTGAAAAAATGTTTGACATTTCAAGAAGCGACTGCATTAGGGTATGTATGAGCAACTGTCATGTTTATTTTTATTCTTAAAATAATGTTTTTGTTCCTATGCAGAGTATGGGAAGCATATTCTAATAGATACCAATTAAAAAAAAAAAGAAATAGAAAGAAACACTGAACCTAAATACTTAAAATGCATACATGATCACCAAAGTTAACTTAGATTATAGTGACTTAGCTTGCCTATATCTCACTGGACTTGTCGGCAAGTCTTCAGTCAGCTGCAGGATACAATATAAAATAGAGGCTGCTGAGTAACACTTTATGAAAGACCTATTATCAGGAAGCTTGCAGTATTTATATGTAATTTGAGTAATACTAATTAGCTAATTCAGCATAAAGATTTATTCCACACATATTAATCCACCTGTACAAACTGATCAGTGAGTAGGATGTCCAACACATTCCTTGCCTCCCAAACTATCATATGACCATTAGGATGAGATTTGCTTTTTGAGAAATAATCTCTGTGGTCACAATGTTCTCCTAAGAGATGCTTTGTTAAATCAGAAATTAGGAAGGGAATCTGTTATCAGGGAAGACTTTGAAGGGGCCCTCTTTACAATAAATGGACTCGTATTTAGGTAACAAATCCCAATTTCTGAGAATGAAGGCTTTTGCACCAGGTAAAAATTATTTGTAAGCGCCATCTGCTAGCCTTTGAATAAAACCACAGTCTTTGGTGGGAACACTAAACCCTTAGGGAAAGTTCCAGTTGTGGGGGAAGAGCGGTTGCTTACATTAGCATTCGGGATATGAAGTCTCAGTCAGATTAACGTATCCAAATATCCCAATCCGCCGCATCAACAACCTTTTCTTGACGTGGCATTTACAACTGGCAAAGCAGTAGCTAAAAGCTCATTAATGAAGTGCTCAATGGTCTGTCTCACCTAGCATGTAACTGTCTGGTGGACAGTTAGTGGAATCCTTTTATCCAGAGGAAGTGTCATTCAAACAGCAAAACAGTATTGAGATGATGTCTTCCCTCTCCAAATGATGCCAGTTTTAGTTTATCCAAAATTCTTTTTTCTAACTTCCTAAGGTATGCAATTCAGTAATCTCCTTTTCAATTTAAATAAGTGTATTTGAATTTTAGAGAGATAATTGTGAAAGTGTGTCTTGAAACATTTTTTACTGTAGCTTACAACTGGAAGCACACAAGGCAATTTGATTGATATCATTACTCTTCCAATGCCGCCATAGGAAACGCATCAGCAATCAAAATGCATGGTGCGCTTGAGCATTAAACAGTTTCCTTTTATCCACTTTTATTCAGTTGATACTGAATGTGCAATCGCAGTTTTAATTTTAAATAACCATAAAATTCAAAATTATTGTATCAGTTGCCAAAATTGCATTTCTTTTTTAGATTTCTGCTAAGTTTGGAACAAATGTGGAGCAGGTTCTTCAAGAAGTTATTAAAAAAATTCCGCCGTATGTATTCTCTTCTGAAATTCTGAATTTTTTTTTTTTACTTTTTACACTGTGAAATAAGATTGCAAATGAGAGGAGTATTAGGTGAAAAATGTTTGTTTGCAGCATATTACTATGTGTTGTTTTATTATTTTCTTTAAGGAAAAAAGTTATTTTTCTTATTTAATAAAAATAGTGACTTTGTAGCAGATGTTTGCATTACTTTAGCATTATTGTACTTAGATAAATACTTAGATAAAGAGATTTACTTATATTGCTTGTTAGGCCACAATACTGAGATGGTTCAGATAATACTAATTATAAATAAAATTAAATATGAAGGAAATGGGTAGGTAACACAGTAAGCAACATCAGTCTTTTAACATTACACTGTGTTCCAAATTATTATGCAAGTGATATTTTTTTCCAATTTTCCTAAATGGTCAATGCAAATGATAGTCAGTATAATTTTTAAGTCATGAACTGTTAGAGTATAAATCAAATTTTATTGCACAAACCTCCCAATGATAAAAAGTATTTTTTGCAAAAATAAAAAACTCAAAATGCACTGTTTCAAATTATTATGCAGAACTGCAAATGGTCATTCTTGATCAGAAACAATGTGTTGGTGGACCAGGATAGATCTTCAGAGACTTGAACACCCAAGAACTATCTATGAGTTTAATGGAAAAATAAAAAATGTAAACTTTATGTCACTTAAATCCAGTTTGCATAATAATTTGGAACACAGTGTATGTCACATTTGTAAATACATACAAAAAACACGAATGCAAAAATACAAAGGATGTATTTTAGAACTTGTTTATAAGGTGCACTTTTCCATGTGCACATCTTGTACTGTAGTCCTGTGAGTTAAACTCTAGACCACATGGGAATACAAAACTGTGGTGAGGAATCATTTAGACTCCACATTATAATCCCATGTGCTATTATAAGTGAAAATCAATAAGAAGATTTAGGGGGTTATTCACTAAAGTCCGAATTGTTGCGTATAGGTGCGAATTTGCCAGACAAAGCCAGTCGTAAAAGGCTGCTACTGTCACAGTCACGTCCTTATAATGAGAATATTGTTGCAGTCACGACTTTATTATGGGAAAATTGTCGCAATCTTAACATTAAAAAATTGTCGTGACCTTACAATGGGGACATTGTCATGGATTTGCTATGGGAATCCACTGTTTGCGAATTCGACAGTCAAATTCGCCCCTTATTGAATAACCCCCTTAGAAGCATGTTGGTCCAGTTTGATCACACTAGGGCTGAAAAATGACATCTTAAATCAAAAATTGGTCTAAGCTTTTCTCTAGACTATTTATTTGATAGATTGAAATAGAAGGACCTGTGTCTTCTTTTGTTTGCAACTCTTCAATGAAAATGTAGTTTCAATTCATTACAAGTACACTTTCTGCAAATGAGTATCGGGAAATGCAATTTTTGCCTGCAAGCGGAAAAAGTAGATATAACTTGCTTTTGGAAATTAAGTTGTACCCAATGTGTCATCTGACATAAAGTTTATTATGTTAGTTAACTATGCACTGGTTCTGCTGCACAATTGAAAGTTATTTTTATTATACTATCGCTTTATACACAGCAAATGTGAGAAACATTCCAAAGATTAAACCACTTTTTTTGAAAAAGAATACCTTATACTTGCTGGTGTTTGCTTGTATGTTTTAGTTAATAAAATACAAGTTACAAGTTGTATAAATTGGATAAAATTCAAATATCATCATAGTTTATATCCATTATCTTTTAACTTACTAATTACACAGAACATAAAACCTTCCTAGTATTTATGACCTGGTGGCAGTTACGTCTTGTATTTTTCATTTTTACTTTAGACCAAAGAGTGAAAGAAACAAACCCCTAAAGGCTTTATTGTTTGACTCAACATTTGATCACTACAGAGGGGTGGTGGCTAATGTTGCGCTGTTTGGAGGTGAAGTTTGCAAAGGCCAGAAGATTGTGTCTGCCTACACGGGGAAGAGCTATGATGTCAATGAAGTTGGCATCCTGACTCCTGAAGAGATGCCAGCAGATAAGTTGTAAGCAGAATCATTTGAATATTTTAAATTGTTCTCAACAGCAACACCGAAATTAAAAATAAATCCAGTTTGCATTGTTAAGGCAGATATTTTCTACAATGTACTTGTAAAATTGTTATCTTTAGAGCTGAATTTATGATTTTTATTGGTTTGGCCCGGCTCGGCCTGCTGTAAAGATTACAGCGCTCCTCACTTCCTCCCCCACCGCTTCCTGATAATGTGTTGTAACATCATTAGTATGCGCCGGGGGAGGGACGGAGAAGCGCTGTAATCTTTACAGCACGCTGAGCCGGGCCAGATACTAGATAGGTAGCAGTAGAGAAAAGGAGGGGGACGAGCACCATGATTGTGCCCTCCTCCTGCAGCTGCCTCTACCCCTAGTGCCGGCCCGGTGACAGAGGCCGGGTAAATGGCCTCAGGGGGCCGGATGCGGCCCGCGGGCAGTAGTTTGGGGATCACTGATTTAAAGTATCATCACACAACCATAACATTTATCTACACATAATTACATGTCATATGTCATTGGACAACCATGACAAAAAGAAGGTACAAGTAAGGTTTCTGTTTAAGACTGATTCTGACTTGTGACTGAATTCCTTACATTGCTTCTTGGGAAATGTAGGCATTTAAACCCATGCAGTTTCTGAAACATGGCAGCACATACCACTAGTTTACAGTGTAGCAAAGAAACCAATGAACACAGACTGGTTATTCTGTCTGCCAGTGATTAGCTCATGTGATTGGAAATGGAATCATGGGATATGATATTAAACTAAAGCTGGCTGTTGGTTACCGGAGCCAAAAAGGTTCCGGGTCCCCTAGGGGGGCCCTTTTTTCCATTTTTATCACCCATTGGACCTAATATGGATCCTGTTTTAACCACTATTTGAAATAAAAATTTTTTGCTTTTAACATTGGGTGTGCCGGAACCTTTTTGGTTTTTGGACTATTTTTGTGGGCATTATCCAGAGCACCCCATGATTCTCCACACAAGCCTTACCAGGTATGCACACTTTTTAAGGGATTGAGCGTACCAACCTCCTTTTCGTTGGTTACAGGAGTTGGTTATTGTGATGGACCTAATTGCTTTATCTGAATTAATGCTTGTTTTATCAATATAAAGGATGTAACTGCTTTAGCAGTGACAGGAGGTGGACAGGGTCCAAGGGGCGCTGGCCGTGGCTCATCCTGTTTCATGTATGGTATATAAGATTGTGATTGTCTTCTAATAAAACGAAATCCCAAAGAGGAAACTCGCGTGTGTGTTCTCTGTGCTGATTCTCCAAGCGCTCATACTCCTATACTGATTTGGAAACCAGTAGGAAAGAAGTAACTTGTCGGCTTGCGACCACATTATGAAACTCCCTGGTGCCTAATAATATCCTTTTAAGTTATAAGACTGGGATCTTTATTCACTATAATACAAAGTGATTATGGATTGCTAGGTAGTTACTATACAGATGAGGCGGGAATAAAACCTGGATAGTGAACAGTGCAGTGATTAATTATGGACTATACTGTTAAAATAAAAATAAGGAAAAGGTTGTTATAAAGCTTAATGTTCAAATTTTAATCATTTATGAGGATTTTATAAGTGGAATTGTTACTTATAATATCCTTTTAAATGGAAAAACAGTGCATTATATATATAATTTATAACATATATATTATATTATTATATATTATTAGTATGATAACATATACATCTCTCTAATCCAGTGATTCTCAACCTGGGGGTTGCAACCCCTTTTGGGGTTGAATGACAATTTGCCAGGGGTCGCCTAACACCCCTTGGGATTGTCGTGGAGTTTTGAATTTTTAAAGTTGCAACCGCGACAATATTTTCTATAGTAAAGTCGCAACATTAATTCTATAGTAAAGTTGCGATCGCGACAATGTTCCCATATAATTATGTGAATATTGTTGCGGTCACAGCAAAAAAAGTTGAGAACCATTGCTCTGAGTTAAAGAAATAAGAATTTAATGATGCACGTTTCTACCAGTAGGTGGTGCTGTAATGCTTCCAGAAGAACCAAAATTAGGATTAGTATTTAGACATTTTACACTTTTTTTTCTTTTCTTTTTTTTTTTTTTCTTTCTTAATGAACTAAATGAAACCTTCTTTTGTGCCTAGATATGCTGGGCAGGTTGGGTATCTGATAGCTGGAATGAAAGAGGTGAAAGAGGCACAAATAGGGGACACACTTTATCTACAAAAACAGCCTGTGGAAGCCCTGCCAGGATTCAAATCTGCAAAACCCATGGTGTTTGCTGGTAAGGTTTAGAATTCTCTTTCATCTTGCAGGGAGTGAAATAAATAAACCAGCACTCCTGTATATGGGAGGGGTGGTTAAATATATTTCGATTCACCAAAATTCTGCCTTTACTTTCTGTTCTAATTTCTCTTCACCTCATTAGCTGGTCTGCAGGCTGACCAGCCTATGTGTCTGTTATTTTAATGCTCCTTTAGAAACTGTTTCCAGGGAGATGCCCAGCATGACTTCAGTTACGGAGTTTATTTTGTCCATGCAGCTAAAAACAAGTCCTCACGCACCACAGTCAGGAACGCTGCCAAAATGTCAGCAAATTCCAGGTTGTGCTAAAATGCTGGCAGCGACTGCATTGCTCTGGCTCTAGCTAAAATGTGCAATGTCTTATTCTAAGGAAAATCTCCCTTTTTGTATATTAATCTATACAGAATCTTTCCATATTCTTGCATTGACTGTGAAGTAGTTTGCATTCATGTTTACTAATTCTCTTAATAAACACATATATAATACAGTATACACATTTTATTCTATTTATTTTTTTCTCTAAAGGTATGTATCCAATTGACCAGTCTGAATACAACAATTTGAAAAGTGCTTTAGAAAAACTGACATTAAATGATTCTAGTGTAACGGTTCACCGTGACAGCAGTGCAGCTCTTGGTGCTGGATGGAGGTGAGCACATATGTTTTGTCTGTAAGTGGGATATGGAAAATTAAACAACCGCTTCAAAATCTTAAATAGTGTTTGTGTAATGTTTAAACGAATCAAATGTTGTACATAAAAAAAAAAAAAAAAAAGCACTCCTAATGCAGAACACGAGTTGTATGATAATATACTGCAAGAGGAAAAAAAGAAATAAAAGGTGTTTTTACAATAAAGTAGTTTAGAATATTTCAGGATTTTATTTAGGACTGCAACTTGAATGTAGATTTAGATGCTAAGTCAAATGGAGCATTTTCCTTATTTGCCATCAGTTTACATTTAATGGCTTTTCCCTTGATCTGGGTGGTAGAACAGGGGTGATTAATGGTTCACCCATTATTATGTTAACCTTGTTGTCAGTGGCACTGAAATACCATTTCATTATGTATGTTTTTTTATATTTTCATAGGCTGGGTTTCCTTGGGCTGTTGCACCTGGAGGTTTTTAACCAGCGCTTAGAACAGGAATACAATGCGTCGGTAATAATGACTTCTCCTACTGTTCCATACAAGGCTGTTCTTTCAGCACAAAAGCTGATAAAGGTATAAATATGAAATATACATTGAACTGTCTATTTGTTCATGAGACAAATAGGGAAAGTTATGTAGGTATTTAGTTCTCTATGCACTGTAAATAAGCAGTAGACAAGTAGTTGTTTTGTTCACAGTAAATCAACAATATGCAAATAATTACATCTAGAAATTTAGCTGAATGGTTTAAATCTTAAACATGCCATGTAAATCCTCATTAGTATTAGAAGTCATAAAGCAGATGTCTAAGGCATGTGTCACTTTTTCTTTTGTTGATGTCAGTTTTGAGAGCATTAATGTCCCATCCAGAAGTAAATAAAGACCATGTTATGTGAATACAATCGAGGAAATGCATTACCGGGGCAGATATTACCCAGGTCTAGTACTCCATAGCAACCAATTAGCATTTAGTATTCGCCAGTCTGCTACAATTAAAATAAGGAAGTCAATTTTGATTGCTGTTCAGTTCTGGACCTGTACAAACCTTACCCTTGTAAGGGACCGGCCACACAAGAAAAAGAGAAAAATCAATTCAGACTGCAATGACCTTTATCCTTACACTGTTCTTGTAAATATATTATCCTTGAACTTGAATTCCTGATTTATATTACATTGTGTGTTGAATGTTTCTCTGTGCCAATTGAAGCCATCATTTCCCACTCAGTCATATTACTATACAGCTTTAACTAATTCATGTTCATAAAGTTCCCCAGAAAGCCCAAATGATTAAGAATGGCCTGCAACCAGAAAAGAGAAACGTCAAAAAAATGAAGAATTAAGACTTTAGAGAGGACATGCATATTAATAAAGGTCATTGCAATCTAAACAGGAATTTTGTTCTTCTGGTGTTTAATTTATTTAATTTCACAAGAGCCTGAATTGTTAGGTTTGAAAAAAGCAAAATCTGAAAACATTAATTATCACTAATCTATTAGAAAAATAATATACTTAACATTAGAAAGTTTCTTCACCTAGTTTGCTAAATCCAAGCAAGCATGCTATAATTTTACACAGTAACATTATAAAAAAGCACAGGCAAAAGAACAGTGCAGCAGCCTCAGCCTACATTAAAGGGCCACTAATGAAAAAGGCCTGTGTGATTTCTAATAATTAAAAATACAAAAAACCCAGTTCCTCCTGAATACAATACCACATATGTATTAAGAAACAGCCTTTCCTGCCCAGGAGAAGCCCGCAATTTAAAATAGTGTATTAGAAGATTTCAGAATAAAATAAAACTAGTATACACTCCTTCCCTTTTAAAGGGGAACTATAGTCATATTACATCTTTACATATGAAGTACAATGCCTTAGTGAGAAGTGTTTCTCCCCAGTAGTTGTTTCATGTGAAGCAGAATGATTGAGTAGGGAGCACTCATAAACTCCTGCACCAGGAAATGTGTGTGTGACGTGTACTGGCCAGTTTTCCATGAAAAGGTTCCTTCCCCTGGACATTTTTGCCCTTCTTACTACTTAATGCCTGTGCACAAATTAGCATATCATCTGTAATCTCCTGCTTTCCAAATGTAAACACTGAGGCCAAAAGGTCAGCACACTGCTTAACTAATAGCAGTTAGGCAGCCTTTTCTTCTTGTGTTGCCTAACTTGGAAGGGGGAGGACAAAATGTCAGCTCTCCGGAAAACTAATTAAGGGAAACAAACTGCAAGTATTATTTCTTCCCTTAACGTTTTTTTTTAACAATTTGTGTCAGCAATTGACTTAGTATAAAGGAGTTTTATATGTATGTGTGCAGTTATATCAGCACTATAGTGCCCCTTTAACTTGCAATAACTACCATAGGTAACTAAAATACCCTTATAAAACATTTCTTGCTACAGATTACTTATCCCAGGCTTGTTAGACATTCTGCTTTGGTGGTTGTAGGTGACTGTATCCAGGCACAGATTATCTTGGAGTTAGGAGGGTTTTTAATTCTTTCCTTTTCATAGATGTTATGGTAAAATGCAAAAAACAAAAAGGATAACATTACCATCATAAACCTTTTTATGAAAAATGAAAGAGCCCAATCTTCAGGACATAAATATCTTTAACAAATAGAAGACCTTTAACAAATACATAATATTTTATCATGTCTGCTGCTAATAAACTTCCACAATGAGATATAATGGTTCGTATAATCCAAAGTAGTGAGGATTTAATTGTGTACAAAACTGAAAATAAAATCCTGTTATCAAAAGGATAATCTATATCCAGCTGTGACTGTGTGTGATTTTTTAAATGTATAATAAAACGGTTTATGATTTGCAGGAGTATGGACAAAGTGAAATAACTATAGTAAACCCAGCCGAGTTTCCAGATAAGTCTCAAGTATCTGAATACCTTGAGCCTGTAGTATTGGGGACAATAATTTCACCCGATGAATTCATGAGCAAAATCATGGCTTTATGTCAGGTAAAGAAGACAAAGTACCAAAAATTAACCTAATGCTAAACATGGCTCCTTTATGAATGTTTAATTTATTACTCTTTTGTTCTTTAAACCTATGGTAAAATATACAGACTTCTCTAAACATGTATTTCCATGTTTATATTAACTAATATGAGTGGGAATTAAAAGTACTTTATTTACCATCCGTTCTGTAATTTTGCATTCAATAATTATTATTTCCTCACAATTCAACCTATTTCCCCCACGGACATTTTACACCACAGAAAACACATCATAATTGCACTTACTGCACAGTGTATACTGTTTCATGATTGCACTTACTGCACAGTGTATACTGTTTCATGATTGCACTTACTGCACAGTGTATACTGTTTCATGATTGTATAAAATGCTTCTCTTCATTATCCAGTAAACTACCTCTGTATATCCCTGTGTTTCCAACCCTTCACATTAACATACACATGAACTTACACATCATTCCAAGAAAAGTTTCCAATTTCTCACACCTTTATTGACACTCCTATGGTTCCCTCTTACTTCTCAAAATAAACATTTACTGTCAAAGTTTAATGGTATTTTCTACAAATAATAGTGGCTTAACCTGTCAAAAGTCTTTGACTGGTTTATGGAAAGAACCGGGAAAGGTTTATTTTTATCCTAATGTCCAAACCTTTTATTATTAAGTAGTACAAAGCACTTGCATTTCCAAACCTGATAAGGTGAAAGTAACTAACTTCTCTGAATTTGCCGTCATTTTTTAAAACAAATTCCTAGCCAGGAACTTCCTATCAGTATTTGTATATCCCTTTCTGTTCTGAAATTGCTTCCATCAAAGCAGAAATATGTAAATCACACATTCAGATCTCCATTTTTGATGTCGGCCTTTTTTATTGTAGAAAAACAATCTCTGCATATGAACTACTTAAATTATTGCATGCCAAGAACCCCCTGCTTATGACACACATTTGTAGTACAAATTGCAAAGGCTTGTTTTCCCATTAAAATGTCAACAGTCTCCCTCAGTGTCAGTCATCCTTTTAGCCTCGCCCAACCTGGCTTTTGGTTCAAGTCTGGCATCGGAGCAGAAAAGAAGCAGGGAGTTTGCTTCTTTTACTGTATTCTTAGCTGAATGCTTTTAGCATTCAACACAACTCCCTGCTTCCTACAAAGGAAGGTCCACTTTAAAAGTCATTGTAAAGGAATCTATAATGTGAGATAATGAGGTTTCTTTGGGGCTAATTTATTTTTTTGGCTTTTAGTCAAGAAGAGCAGTTCAGAAAAGCTTATTGTACATTGATGATCACAGAGTAATGATGAAATATCTTTTCCCTTTGAATGAAATTGTGGTGGATTTCTATGATGGACTGAAATCACTTTCTTCTGGATATGCAAGGTGTGTTTTACTCTGTTATAATTCCTTATTCTAATGGATATGCAAGGTGTGTTTTACTCTGTTACAATTCCTTATTCTAATGGATATGCAAGGTATGGTTTACTCTGTTACAATTCCTTATTCTAATGGATATGCAAGGTGCGTTTTACTCTGTTACAATTCCTTATTATAATGGATATGCAAGGTGTGTTTTACTCTGTTACAATTCTTTATTATAATGGATATGCAAGGTATGGTTTACTCTGCTACAATTCCTTATTATAATGGATATGCAAGGTATGGTTTACTCTGTTACAATTCCTTATTCTAATGTAGAATTCCTTCAATCTGTGACTGACCAGAAGCTATAATACTACAGTCAATGTCTGGAACTACTGTCTAAAATACATACATGTATCACAACAAATTTATAGATTTTATCGAACATAATATAACTGGATATGGTCACTTAAGCTTTCCAAATAATCTTGTTAACTTTTATAGTATCTTTAAAGGGGTCCCCAGCAAAAGGAAAAAATATTCCATACCTTTTTACAAAGCACAGTAGATTTCAGGGCATATTTATCAAGCTGAGCAGTGGGTGATTACCATCTGCTATTTTCAGCAGAAACAAATACAACACATTATTTCCTATAGCAAATGAAATGTGTAATTCAATGCTTAAATGGGGAAAAAATGGTTTTGCCACAAAAAACACACGTAAATTTTAATTTCTACAAAAATGACAATGGGTTTTCCTTTTGTTAGCTTGAAAAATGTACCCAATATTAAACAATAGTCTCTGAGAAATGTTAAGTTCATTCTTATGTTCGCTTCATGTGTTAAATGATATGTAATTTTTAGGTTGTTCACTTAAAAAAACACAGAAGTTTTGTCTCTCTTAATGACAACGGTAAGTATAAGTCTGTAGCGCTCAGCAGTCTGGAAAACCTGGATGTAAAAAATGTATGTATGTATGTTTTTATTTATATAGTACCACTGGGTTACGCAGCACTGTATAATCCAACAATACAGTTATTATACAGACATGGGAAAGAACAAGTGAAGTAATTTACAAGCATATAATCAAGAAAATACATCACTCTTAGGTGCCAGGCCATGATTGAAACAAGAGGATGGAGGTCCCTGCTCCATTGAGCTTACAGTCTAAATAGGAGGAAGACTTAAACAGATAGGAGGTTAACAAGTGTGGTAGCATAAATTGTCAGTTCATTTGGCTATAGGTGCCAATTAAATAAGAAAATATATATATAAAAAAAATTTTTTTAGAATAAATAGTTGCTTAAAGATAAAATATAGACATGAAAACCAGTGTTATTGCTCCTTATATGATTAATTAGCTAAAGAACAAAAACCATGCTACCTTTTAAATTTAGCTTTTTAAAATTGGATGTATTATAATACAAACCCCAGAATCAGAAAAGTTGGCACGTTGTGTAAATCGTAAATAAAAACAGAA
>WMED01004565.1:4996-20561 GCA_019650415.1 Pipa parva
CATGGATGCTATTAATAAAGATAACAACAGACAGCAGTACAATTCGCCAGATAAAGACAGTCACAATAGACTGCTACTTTCGGAGTCGTGTCTTTATAATGAGAATATTGTCGCAGTCGCAACTTTATTATGGGAAAATTGTCACAACATTATCATTAAAAAATTGTCGCAACTTTACAATGTCAAAATTGTCAGGGATTTGCTATGGGAATCCACTGTTTGCGAATTCGACAGTCGAATTTGCACCTTAGTGAATAACCCCCTTGATCCTTTAATGAAGATCAAATCTGTAAGCCTGCATGGAGTCTTGTATCTATTATATTATCATTACTATGTTTGTTATCTGTATTTATACACAACCCATGTAAATAATGCTTGTAGGCTTAGCGTGCTTATTTTTGCAGGGTTGCCAGCAGTTGCAGGTTAGGCTATGGGACCCTTTCCAATGCCTTTTAGAAAAATAGTATAGTAATGTGGTACCTTTTGCATTTGCTTGTCTCTTCTTTACCAAACCAGCAATAAATGTCACTTTATGACTTTCATACAGCAGAAAGGTATAGCCCCACAGGCTATGGTCCTATTGACAAACACTTTTTTATTTCAGCGCAGCTTGATAATCAGCTCTGCACGATGCTTTAGCAAGGAACCTGTGTAAAGACAGATAAACTGCAAATGTAAATTACAATGTTATGAAAATTGCATACCTTCAATAAAATAAGACTAGTAATGTTTATAGATTTGCTATCGTAGAATAGGATTGCTTCAAAATGGTTGATTTGGGGAGGATAATATCCCTTTAATATGATAACACAGAGGAAGATTCCATCTGCACAGCAACAGCAATATACAAGGCCTAAGCAATAATGGTTTACTTATATTTGGATTTTGTCTATGGATTGTCTCATGTATTATGCACACATTGCATTATGATTAGATGCTCTTAGCGACAAACTGCTACAGCATAGAAATTCCAATTCAAATATATCTAAATTAGAATACTGCCTTTTGTCTTCATTTTTAATTTGGACTCAAGCACTAGAAATAAACATTTGATTAATGGAAGCACAAATGTTGACCAAACACTTTGTGGATTATATTAGGAATCTGTTGGCTCAGACTCTTATCCTTTGTTGCAAACTGTTGTGCTGTTGAAAGAGAGAATATTTTCTAATGATCTGTTTCATTGGTTAGTTAGTTATACCCATTAATGCAATGATTTGGACTGCCCTACAGTTCCACTGTTATTGGTAGCTACAAATAAATGTTGATTTGGTTGGTCCAGATGATAGGTTGTGCCTTCCCTGTTATATTCAGCAGACCACATAAGCTAGCTTTTACAGAAGGTGAAACATAAACAGCCATGATGCTTTTGAAGACTTTGCAGTTTCTTTTGCCTGATGTTGTGTCAAATCACATCATTATATCAGCATTGTGCTGCCTGGTGACCACTCTTCTGGTGTTAAGGTGGCTAAATCAGAGATGCTTGAAGCAGAAGTTAAGGCGTGCAAGAATGCAAAGATTGCATGCCTTGGACCTCATGGAGAAGACTATCCTACAGTTGAAGAAGCAAGTAAGGGCATCTGATGAGTCTCTAAAATAATAATACTTATACTTGCTATTAGCTGCATGGTATCACAGACTTACAGTACCTTCCATATCAACTACAGAATGTAAATTTTATGTAACCATAGGTAGACACATTACAAAGCTGTAGAAAGACTACACTCTACATCTCTCTAAGTGCCAGGTCATGATTGAAACGAGGATAGATGTCCCTGCCCCATAGAGCTTACAATCGAAGTAGGAGGAAAACTTACATAAACATAGCAGGGTAACAAGTGCAGTAGGATAAAGTGACAGTTCATAATCATTTGGCTATAGGTGCCAATTAAATAATAAAATATATATAATATAATATAGATCTTTGAATATATATTTGCATAAATATTAATATGGACATGAAAACCAGTGCTAGTGCTCCAAGA
Source organism: Pipa parva (assembly GCA_019650415.1). Lineage (NCBI taxonomy): Eukaryota > Metazoa > Chordata > Amphibia > Anura > Pipidae > Pipa > Pipa parva. Next base: position 6,982 of record WMED01004565.1, read on the forward strand.
GTTAAGATTTTAATTTAGATTTGAAGATATTGATTGATTACTCTTGGCACAGGTAGAGGGGTGGAGAATTCCAAAGATAAGGGGCAGTAAGAGAGAAGGGTTTAAGACGAGAGCGGGCAGCCCTGGTATGCCCCTTAATCTACCTGTAACATAAGATAAAAAGGAAAACATTTGGTTAGGAATGGCAGCAATTGACTGTACTGTATATGTCAAAAATGTATTTGAATTTAAATTCCGCTCTTTTACAAGTTTTGTTTTCCTCTTTCATGGTTTGTCACCTTTATTAGGAGCGCCCACTCTGTCTGATATTTTTTATGGAATGTTCGCTCATATATATTGATCAAGTGTCCCAGAAAGGGCAGCTCATATTATGGGAGTTATTGACTAAAGTCTGAATTGCTGCGTAAAGGTGTGAATTTGTCACTTTCCCATATTTGGGTATTCAGCAAACTCTGTGATATGGTGAATTCACCAGCTAATGACAGTCGCACCCTACACAATAGATTGCTACTGTCATGGTTGTGACTATGGGAATACTGTCGCAGTTGTGGATTTGCTATGGGAATCTGCTATTTAGTCAATAAGAAGTAAAAAATCAGGGCGTAGCCACTCGAAGTGATGAGAATTTACTTTGACAGTCGACAGAACCCTATTTACTTACTATTTCCACCACGGACCACTTCTTGCTATTTTAGGGGACATTTTGATAGGCGGAAATATGCCGTAGGTATTATGTGACCTATTTGGCAAAATTTACTACTGTTGAAAATGCTTTTTTTGACCTTTTCACCCATTTTCCACCAGAAAATTGGGCAAAAATTTCAAAAATAACATTTTCAACCTTTCAGCCCCCCCTTTTCACATGTTTTTGGCCATTTTTCTACCCATCTTTTGGGTGAAAAATGGCCAAAAAAAATGGGCTAAAAAGTCAAAAAAATAATTTTCAACTTTAGTAAATTTCACCCTAAAACTCACTCCTGCTCGGGGGTTATTTATCAAAGTGTATATAATTGCATATCTCACTTCTATCTACCAGGAATGTGACAACACTTTAGGCATTCATCAAGCCTCCAAGTGACAATTTGAACAATGTGTACCTTCGTGAATTTGCTGATTTAATTTTGCCAGATTTAAGTGGTTAATTGGGGACTTATGGCAGGGTTCCTGCTATTATTGTTGTAAAATTTTTCTCAAAAGGTTTACAAAATATGGTGACAAAGTAATTATAGAAATGTTAATAAAAAAACACCTGGCAGTATTCAGAGAAAATACTGGTGTTGACAATACAGGTTACAATATGTGACAAAATGGACTTTGTCCTTTATTATATTAATACATGCATATTGGTATTATATTGTCTATATAATACATTTCTTATAGAATGTCAAATGAATTAAAATAGCATAGCAATTACTTTCTTAACTTTATTTCAACAGATGTTGGACACAGTATGTATCAACTTAAAGAAACTCGCATGCTTTCATAGGGCGCGCAATGTATTACATTCATGCTAGATAGAGATTGTCTCTGAAACATTTTGTCTATCTTCTTCCTGTAACTTTAATATCTGCTACAGTTAGATTATTTAGATCTCATTCTCTGTTTATAATTTAATCTTAGTGAAAAGGGCACAGAACTGAGATGCGTGTAATGTGCTGTGTACCCATAACTAATAAACAGTGTACTTTACTGCCTGCTGTATTAGATCTGGGATTTAGTTAAGCAGCTGTCTATGCAGAGACCCTAATGTATTTGGAAGACAAACAAATGACATTAGTTACTTGAATTTAGGTGACTTAACCCTTTCAGGCTTGTTTCACAGTGAATTTATTGATATATTCATATTGAGAAAGAGATGATTTTGCATTTACTTTAATGTACTTCACATCATAGTATTTCATTGGCACATAATTTATAGGACATTTTTAAGTAAGTAAGTTTTTTTTGTTTTTTTAGCATTATCACCAGTGTTGTCACCTTTTAGTAAATTTACTGAGTAATTCTTAGATCAAATTTTGTCTTTAAGAAAAAAAATGTCATCAATTAAAAAAATATGACATCATCATCGGCTTATTATATTACATTACCAGTACAGGTACAGTGCGTCAGCGCCTTAGGCAAGGTTCCCAAAATGCACTGCCACATGCCATCTTTCCATTGCTACCACACTCCTAATCAAGCTCATTATGGTGATTTGCATACCCCTAGGCCTGGCCCCGCCAACCACAATTGGCCCTGGCAGTGAATATGGACCTAGGGAAACACTTACTGCTACAGTTTTTTCTAGTAATCATGGTATTTTTCAATTATGAGTCAGTAATGTTTTTTGTATTTATTTTATACACATCAGTGCAAATTTGGGGGTTTGCTTATGGTTCACCTGGAAACGTAAGCTTTTATTTTTAGTTAATGAGTAATACGGGGAATATAATGTAGTGACCAAACCCAGGGTGTAGTGTATTTAGTCCTGTCACGGGCCTTTAAGAGTTCCTAACACCCCTTCGGTCAACTACAGTCAAAAATAAAATAAAATGAAATAAAATAAATTTCAGGAATGTACCTCCAGTTGGTTACTTGTCCTTTAACCTTGTAGTGCAGCTATCCCAGTTGGTAGGGAAAGACACTCAGCAGTCCAGGTGCTTTTCCAAAACGTTTTCCAAACTTTAATTCCAAATTCAGCTCAAAACAAATGTACATTATGCAACATATTTCCAAGAGGCACAGTCTTATCCATAAGTACATCAAAATCTTCTCAGGTTAATCCATATACTGTATGTAAAACAGTAATATTTAAATCCCAAGCCTGGGTTCCTCAGCCATGAGGTCCATCACCCCTAGGGGGCTCTCTCTCCAGAGCCTTATATACAGTTTCCAGTAGATGGTGATGTCTACTCATAAATAGGGCTAATCTCATACCCAAAGGGTATAAAATCAAAGGGAACCTTGGATTGAACATAAAACACTTTCCCACAAATTATATCAATTTTAGTAATGTATATTCCTGTACACTACAATTACAATGCTGCTCTGTGACCAATATATAGCTTTGTGTTTTTGAAAGGGAAAAATGAGGTTTACAAACAAATGATACTGGTCCCTACTAGCCTGTTATATTGTTTCACTTGCTTTTATCTTTTTTTTCAGCATCCTGATGTTGACGTTGTACATATTGTTTCCCTGCCTTTATCTCAGTTGGCAGAGCAACTGAAGAATGGCTCATTGGCTCCAGAAAGTGCTCTTATTGCCTACATAGAAAAGGTAAAATTGTATCACTGAAAATAATTAAAAAAATGATTAAAAAAAATGTTTTTATCTTTGTATCATTTTTAGCTTTAGAGCAATTACTGATTGTTTATATGCCTCCCTAATCAAACTTCATGGATCATTCCATGAATGGAGCATTCAGAGAAAGAATGCAGATACAATATGAAGGGGGACTGTCAAAAGTATTACTGATAGAGTGTAGCACACTTTTAAGAGTAAAGTTATTCTAGAAGTGTGTGCAGTATACATTAGGGACAGGTGGTGTGTGTATACTAAACTAACATCTGCAAAAGGCGGCGGTGGCTCAGTGGTTAGCACTGCTGCCTTCATCTGCATGGAGTTTGTATGTTCTCCCCGCACCTACATGGGTTTCCTCCCACAGTCCAAAAACATACAACTGTGTAAGTCTGTGTGTGTGACTGAATAGGGAAACTACTGTAGATTGTAAGCTCCATGGGGCAGGGACTGAAGTGAATGATGAATCTCTGTAAAAGCGCTATATAAATGAATAAATACATACATACATAGCGCTATACACTTGTTTATGCCTACAAAGCGGAAGACATGACATTACCTCCCCAATAATGTATCTGATAATCCCTGCTGGCCTGTCTCCTGACCTACATCATTAATGCAAAGGGGAAAGACTCACCTGCAGAAACTGTTCCAGTGTTCCTGTGTGCAGGTACCCTTAATGCAATATAATGCAACAATCAAGGAGGCATGCTAGCAAGGAGTGCTATAATCATACTATAATCATACTGTATCTGATTGTTGCAAGTTGAATTTTGGTAGGATTCAGCACTGAAGAAACACACAAAAAGATGCTAAAAAACCTCTGACAAACACATATGTTTTCCCATTTTGCAGGTACTTACGAATCACACTTTAATATATGACATAGTTTATAGAAGAATCATTAATTATACAACATTGAAGATATTATTTATGAATTTTCATTATTATATTATTAAAGGACCGGTAAAAGCAGAAAAATAAAATTGCCAACTCTTTAGTATTAATACTAAAGCATAAAAAAAAATAGTATTTGAAATTGATTTCTTGTTTTTATTGCTTTGTGTTTTCAACCTGTCTCCTTTTTACAGCCATCTTTTTACAAATGAGGCTTTCTGGGGCTCTTCATGAATGTTAATTATCTTATGTTCCATTTAATGTAATGGGGCTAGGTAAGATTTATAAAACAGATAAAAAGGGCTGTAAGCACAAATAACAAAAGCAAACGATCCACATCAAATCTATTTATGTTACCAGATCTATACATGAATATCTGCCGACTGCCATTCTAATCAAAATGGGAGTTTTTTCTTTCTTTTCTCTGGTATTGCTGGACAATTTGGCGTGATTTACATTATGGTTCTGGAATTTTAATGTGTGTTCTTTTTAAAGGCTTTGGAAGTCAACAAAGATTTAAACTGTCTAACAGACTTTTTGTCAGAATGTGAGTCCCAACTTCAAGAAGTAAAGAAACAGAAGGAAAAAGGCCTGCTGTACGGCATTCCAATCAGCTTGAAGGATCATGTTGGATACAAGGTACAAGGATGGAATGAATTTTTGTAAAATTAGACATTTTAGAACTGTCATTAAATAATAACTTTTTTTTTTTTTAAATATAATTTGATATTTCTAGTGGCTTTCGCAGTACAGGCTGTTTTTGTACATCATGTTGATGGTTTGCTGGTCCGTCACGTTCATTTGTAAATGAAGCCATTTTGATTTTATTTTGTCTCCCAAGGGCCATGACTCTCACTGTGGACTTGTGCAGTTCCTTGGCATTGTGGAACAGGAGGATAGTGTGATTGTCCAGGTTTTAAAGAAACAAGGCGCTGTCCCTTTTGTGAAAACCAACATCCCACAGTCCATGATAAAGTAATGACTTTAAACATTTTTAATATAGTAATTATAGTTTATCCATCCATCCATCCATCCATCCATCCATCCATCCATCCATCCATATGAGGCAGAAAAACAAATGTACACAGTAATACATTTCAAACAAGAATAATAAATGTGAGGAATCTTGTAGTAAGCAGGTCTATTAGCCAGTGAAGGACAACATGGACTTTACCTGGGGAAGACTCTAATGAGTAATCTGATGTTCCTGCAAGGAAACACGAACTTCTGTGCAGGGTGCTCATGGGCCAGTTTAAGCCACTACACATGGAAGCTGTAGGCAAAGATATCTGAAAATGGCAGCAATTGCAGAAGATTGTAAATGTGAGCTGAATTCAGGAAGCTTGAAGCAGAGAGGATAAAGCTCTGAATCATAATTTAGGTTAGAGCAAAAGTAATTAACTCATTTGCAGTGAAACAGCTCAGAGACTAGAGCAGAGAAAACTCCTTACTCGGGCAATTGCAGACTGTATCTGTCTGCTTTTTATATGAAAGAAACTCCCATGATTGGTTAAAATACAATCTACAAACTGAATGGAAGCAGGAAGGAGTTGAAGCTCAGTAAAACTGCATTTTTTCCCCACCTCTTGCATCACTTCTTAACATATCAAGAGGTTCTGGAGACACTGCAATAATAGATCTAATAAATTCAGAAGGTGTAACTTCCACCAACAACTGGAGCAAAGTATCTCTTGGGTAAAATACAACCCAATATGGAGTATGAGGAAACTTTTGAAGGAAAAAAAAAAATTCTTTGGAAAACGTTTTCTTTTACTTGTTCTTCTACTTGTTATCTCTCTGTGGATATCTATTGCTTATATCTTACTCATATGTTATAAAGCTACTGCTATTTGTGATAGGCCTGCTCACCTTACAGGTGGATTCCTTTAATTCTACTGTATATATAGTAGTAGTATCTGGATATCTTATGACAATCCCAGAATGACAGAGTTGAGTCACGGTAGTTAAATCCTCTCTTTAAACATTCGACTTTACTATTTTTTTTAATACACTCATGTATTTGCTTAACTATTCCACTAGTATAGGATCTAGGGTCAACCAGATTTTCAGGTAATGTATTCTTTGTGAACATCATATTACTTGTAAATTAAAAACATAGTTTAACATTATTTATTTTGGTTTAGGTTTACCTTGGGGTTACAGGTACATTTAATAAACTCTAATATTATTACATAATAACAGAAGATCTCCTGGTAAGTACAATCCTCAATGAGCCCTTAAAGGTCCATTTAATAGTCAGTCATCTTCACCTGTCAATGCAGTAGGACTAAGCACTGCAAAATCTTTAGTTATTTTCTTTCTGATTGGTTTTACTCTGTTTGTACTGTCCTCCTTACGAGAGCAGAGGGCATAATTGTGACAGACAGATAAACTCCTCCCAGAACAATTCACTGAGCTTTGTCCAAATTCAGCTTTTATTGTTTGGGTAGGGTAAAACTGGGGAACAGAAAGAAGACAGCTCACTGATGGGGATGAAATAATAAACTGCACAATGCAGAAATATATACATATGTGTGTCACAATAGGAGCTAAACTGTATAAACATGCAGGGCTATATACAGATATAGAATATGCACATTCTAACTGCAGATGGGACAGGCAACAGGGCAGTGCAATCATGGGATACTGCTAACTAAACATATATATGGTAAAAACAGTGCTAAATGTACAAATACATAACCATATGGGGATCTGCAATGCTGGATGATCTTTAATAACATATTTACATAACAGTGATGCTGCCTTGGGCTCAGATGGATGCAGATGCACGTAGGTCCTGATATCTCCTCACTACATATGGCAAATATGGCTCCTCAGGGGGCTGACTTCCTGGTACATAGGAGAAACTATGGTGGCTCACAAGAAGCTGTAGCAAAGTGTTAAGTTTAAGATTAGACTGCTTGCTATGTAAATAGGAAGGCCATTAGAGGGAGACATTACCGTACGTTTCTATGGAGCAGCAAACAATGAATAGACACACAAAATAAAAACATGAATAAAACATTGCTGAATGCATGACACGGGTCTCTCTTCATTTTCCTTTGACTTCTTCTGCCAAAAGGTTGTTTTCCTCCTGTTCATTAGGTAAAAGGTACCCAAGATTGTCTTTTGACCTGACTTCTCCCTCCCAAAGTCCCATCTCTCTCTCTCTCCTATCCTACCATTACTTTCTCCCTTCTCTTATTTATTCAGACTGTGATTTCTAAACACATCCTAAGCTTTATACATTGGTTACATTTTAGATTATCAAGAGGTTTGCATCTTGCATTATATATTTAGTTTTGTAATTGTAACTGTGTTATGTCATGCTTTGTGGGGTCATGCTAGTGGTTATTCTTTATCTTTCAGTTTTGACTGCAGTAATTCCATCTTTGGACAAACCCTAAATCCACATAATCACAAAAAGACCTGTGGAGGGTCCAGTGGCGGGGAGGCTGCTTTAATCAAAGCAGGAGGTGCAATACTTGGCGTGGGTTCTGATGTGTTAGGAAGTATCCGTATGCCTTCCAGCTTTTGTGGGATTTGTGGTCTGAAACCATCTGGGAATCGTCTTAGGTTTGTTTAAATCTACATTTTGTCTATGTTTTACTAACCTTTTAGCAGTGGTATTGGAACACAAACTGTAACACGGCTCATGAACTGGAATTCTATATAGAATTTTGCTAGAACAATAACAACTAAAATATGTACTTTAACCTACAGGGAATACCTTTGCCTAGGAAATTAACCTAAAAACTTTTATTGTCCACCCCAAATTGCTGGTGCCAGTGGCATCATCAAAATTCTTGCTATCTGAAATCAACTGTGCACATAATAAAAAATAAATGTAAGTCTGATTTTTGTCTAAATCTTGAGAGTTCAATTTCAGTAAATCAAGCATTGTATTAAATCGAGCTAACAAATTAAGCTGAATTTTTGAACAAGAAATAAAATATGCAAGAAAAGCATTGCCCTCTACTTTATGCCATATGCACAATTTATTTTTAATAATTTTGAAACAGTTCACCCTCATATTAACATCTGATGTATCCTTTTGCCTGTATCTGCTTATGTTTTTTTATTCTTTAAGCTAGTACTGTAATTAGAATTTGTTGAAGAAGAATGTTATCAATGAACAATAATACTGTTAAGTCAGAAGTTCTTTCTATTTTTCAACAATATATGAATATCATTGCTTCATTTATTTATATCTGCAGTAAGCCTTTGTAACTAAGGATTCTCATTAATTTTTTTTCTATTTCAGTTCTTTGGGTTTTTCCACACCTGTCCATGGAATGAAATCAGGTTTGTTCACCAGTGAAAAGAAACATATTTTTCTGTACTTTTACTGAGAACCTTAAGTGTATGGGGAAAAATCTACATTTAGGTTTCTCCACTGTGCTACTGACAGTGTTTTATGGTACTCCCTAGCCTATAGTTCCCTCTGGAATTCTGTGATTGTCAGGGTAGCAATTCGGAGAGCAATTCATCCTAAAAGAAGCAAATGACTTGTTGCAGGTCAGATACCACAATGTTCAAGAGTAGAACCTAGAGTATTTTAGCTTAAAAGAAAGGTACTATCAGAAGAGACTGGATTATTATGGTACCTAAGAACTGTTTTTTTAATTAATTTATGATGATTTCATACTAAGTAATATATTATTTATTATTTTACATGAAGAACTTCTGGTGCCAATTTATTGTCTCAGTAGATAAGTGATACAAACACATGAAAAATCCGGCACACCGGTTAAAAGTAGACTTTATTAAATTAACTGAAATCCAGCAGTGGCTTTAACTCAGTAGAACAGTTCTATGGAGTTGATGCCTCTGCTGAATTTCAAAACTGTAATAAAGTTTGCTTTTAACTGGTGTGCCAGATTTTTGTGTGTTTGTATGGATTACAGCTCATGGAGGAGATTTATTTCTGAAACACCCAGATTTACCAACTGAATCAGATAGAAGGTGAGCTTTTACTATCCACATCTGAGACCAAAACAGTTGTCCTCCTAATTTTTCTACTTCTCAGGAAATAAGTGCACACAGATGTATGCCCTGTTGTGTCTACATCAAAAGTTAAGTGCGTGACAACATACCAGAGAGAGCAAGTGCACCTTTCATGTATCTGGTAGGGTAATGATTTAACCCATGTGTACGATACTGAAAATTATTTCTCAAGTTGATACCTCATTGCAAAATCTAGAATTGGGACTTTTTGTCTTCCTGCCCCCATTCCTGTATTGTCATAAGTTCTTATTCCAGTTCATCTATTTAAAGATTTTATTAAGTCTTTTGCGCATGAAATGATTCACTGTCCATGTAATAGTTCAAGTGTTTTCTTTTTTTGCTGTAAGGTATAATGTTTATACCTTTGGCTGTCTGGGTGCTCCTGCATAACCTATATCTCCAATGCCACTGATTTTATCTATGTTGTTTATATATTTGAGAACAAAGTATGAAAAATGAAATGTATTAAATGTTATTTGGGGTACATTCTGGCCAGGGCGAAATTTATTAAGTGCGAAAAGATCGCCTGAAGTTAAATTCTGATTGCGCGATCGGAAATCAATTGAAATTCCGATCGTGCGGTAAAAATTCCGCACGTGCGGTAAATTCCGCATTTAATAAATTTCACCCAGAGATTGAAATCCCAGTTCAAGTTCAAAACTGGACAACAGCATCCTTAAGCACTTAAAATAATAGTTTATATCAGAAAAAGTATTCTTAGTTTGTAGAGCACCTACAGTCAATGATCACAGTTTCCTTTATTCTAGCAATAACCAATAGTTACAATAGTTGTATTTTTGTTTTTACCAATAGTTACAATAGTTGTATTTTTGTTTTTAGCTGTAATGATGCCTGGACCAATGGCAAGAGATGTTGACAGCCTGGCTCTTTTTATGAAAGCTGTTCTCTGTGATGACATGTTCCATCTGGACCCAACAGTTCCCCCTGTTCCATTCAGGGATGAGGTAGGATTTGCTGGCATTTACTGGGTTTTCTCATGGCTAGTAACATAAAAAAATGTGAAGTGTTCATTTTGATTGTCATGACAGCTATTTATACAGAATAGTCATAAACACATATTTAAAGTTGAATAACAAATTCTATTTTGTTTAGTTTTTTAAAAATGTTTTAATTGTAGCACCAGTATGTACATACACTCACTCTATCTAATCATTTTCTGTAGAACAGAGCATTCTATTAGCAGTGGCCAGCAATGAATAGACTGTGTTTCATCACTTCTTGTGGCTCTTTTCTGTTTATAATAAGTTCTTCCAGGGATTCTTGCTACTCGATATATTATTTTTATTTGGACCACAATACAATACATTTTTGGATCATCACAAATTCAACTAAGCACTTCAGTTTCAGCAATAAGAGAGTTACGAGGACTCATTTCCTCAGATAAACATTACATTGTCACATTACAGTCATATCTTAATTCATAGCATAGCTAGAGACCATTTGGGTCCTGCACAGTAGCTTAGAATTAATTTCCAATAAAAGGTGCCTATTTATGTTAAGTAATTTAAGGAAACCCCCAAAATGTTGTATGTGCTATCACGTGAAGGATCAGCAAAAAACCTACACATGACCACGGCCCAGATGTTCCTTACATTTTCATGCTTATCTTGGTTACTAATGGAAAGGGTCCTGTTCAGTAAATAGTAGTCTCATTCCAAAGTAAAGTCCTCTGTTATTCACTGTGCCTGATTGGTCTCAAATAGGTGTTTCTAGAGCTACGTTCCAGGGGTACCACTGTACTTTTAAATAGCTGGGTCTGACTGAATTTTATAAACTGAGTTTCATGTTATAATTTCTTCTTAAAATTATCTGAATATATGAACTCCTCCATCCTAATCAGCTGTAAACTAAACAAGCTCACAGTTCCCCTTTAAGAAGCTCTGGAATTGTCTATACCTAAATTGGAGTAGAAAAAAAGATTACTATGAGGGTAATCAGTCACATGCTTGATTTTTATATTTTATTTTATTTTTTGCATTTTAAAATTAAATTAATTGTGCAGTAAAAGTAGCAGATAAATCTGCCCAGACTGGGGCAATCCTATTGGGAATTGCACCACTCCCTTAATAGCAGTTCAGTTTTGAAGTGTGCTCCCCACATGCTGTAATTAGTTGCCACAAGTTTCAAACTAAATTAGCTATGCCTCCGGCCTAAGCAGTGTTTTATTTTTTTGTATTTAGTAATTTAATGCTCCAGCAGGGAGTTACTTCTCTTGGCACTGTTTATGTGTTCTTGTTTGTGCTACATAATATGATTCTTTTATTTCAGATCTATAAGAGCTCAAAGCCTCTTACAATTGGATTTTATGACACAGACGGATATTTCCTACCTTCCCCTGGTATGAAAAGGGCTATTCAGGAAACCAAAGCTCTCTTGGAAGAAGCAGGGCACAAGGTGTGTTTATATCATGTCTCTCATATTTAGATCTGTTTCCATATGGTTAAATAGGGCTACTGTTTACTTCTGAGATAAAAAAAATAGGATAATTTGTAGCAAAAATCTAGGAACACTTTTCTCTGAATTAATATACACAAAGAAACATTTATGATGTGTTTTCCATGTTTGTAACTGTAATAGTTTATAATTATTGCCTACATTTTAGATAATATATTTAATAAGGCATTACTGTAACCCTTTTATTTCACAGTTGATCACCCAACTGTGCTGATTAGAATGTTCAGTGCACCTGCAGCTGAATGAACACAATGCAAACTCTAAACAGACAAAAGCAAGGGGACACTGCACGATGAAAGGATCTGTACTAAATGTTATAAAGTGGATTCTTTTCATGAAAGATTACAGTAGGATAGAAAAATAATTCATTTTGCTAAAGTCATGCAACAGTCAAAGTTAACTTCAGTGTTTATAATAAATCTCGATCTTCATGGGAGTATCGTGTAGCTGCCCAAGATTGTAGTCCAGTTGGTTGTAAACAAATCATGGACCTTCACACTAGTCTAGTATCCTTAAACATTGAAGAAGGGGTTGAACTTACTCATGTAAAATACATTTCTTCTAGGGAACCAGTTAGTAACAAGCACTGTATTGCTGTACCATCACTCTAGAGAAGTAAGGGTGTGTACCAGGATCATCTTTAGCTTTAGCATGAAAGCTTATTGCATTCTGCCCAGAGGATCCTCTGTCTGAGCTTTAGTGCCTTGGACTTGACAAATTCACTTTAATATATTCGCAATATTCTTTTTCCTATGGAGAACAATCTAACTAATTTGAAGAGATTGGTTTTCGTAGGTACGAAACGAGGATGCGCTGGAGTAAAAGAACAAACGGAGGAGAACCTCGCGTAATATTGTTTGATTTGTGGAATGAAATTGGTGCTGGACACACAGTGAAGTGATTGATGTTATTAATTATAGACAATTGCTGTGCAGTAACAATGTGTAGTGTAGACAAACTCAGACTGCTTTTAACTGAACAAACAATCACTAATGTGCAATTATTATTCACTGTAAAGTGCTGGACATGAACAAGGGGGGGGGGGGGGGGTTTGAGGACCCTAACCCCCCTTAATGGGAACACTCACTAGATGTAACTGGGTTATGTGCAATGAAGTTAGACACTCAAATTGGTAGTAGATGAGTCGAATTCTTGTATGTAGAGAGACATGTTTTAGGGCAAGTGTCTTCAACAGATCCTTAAAGAGCCTGGCAATGGGAGGTTCCCCACCTCCCAAACATGGATTGATTTGGTTACCCCAAGCTGCTCCCGTCGTAACGATGTAATCAACAACCGGCTCTTCCCAAACACTTCCTAAAATCACCGGGCGAATAAACATCAACGTGGTATTAAAATCTAACTAATTTACTTTCTTTTCATAGCTTGTCCCATTTTCACCACCTCGCATTGAATATGCCCTCAATGAACTTTGTATAAGGGGTTTTTTTGCAGATGGAGGATCTACTTTAGTGGAAAAATTGTAAGTAATTGTATTGTATAGGTCTCTGAAGTCTTTGCCTATCTCTTCTCTTACACTACATTTATAGAGCATGTTTCTATGTTTGTTTGTTTTTTGTTTATTATAATTGTAGTTAAAGAGAATCTGACACCCACCTAAACTAACACTTCGAGTCGAATCTTCTAAATAACTATGTATATAGGTTTAAATAGTACTTATTCATACAAATATTACTTAAATGTATATAAAATATAATAAAGCTTATAATCTTATTTAGAAATTGTAACTGTCACGTTGCCTTGACCCTCTGCACATGCTCATTGGTTATTTTGGTGCCATGAAATGCTCACTAAAAATTTCACTTTAAGGTTCAACCTAGTCTTCAATTGTTTTTTCCTACTTTCAAAGATTCTGGGGGGAATTCAGGAAGCTCCGAAGTGAGGCGCGTAGTGTTCGCCTCACT
>WMED01004566.1:0-20560 GCA_019650415.1 Pipa parva
CGCGTAACAGTCTGTGCGAAGTAATGCGAAGGATCCGGAGCTCACTTCGCACTATGGAGAATTACCCCCATAGTGATAAACTGCAGTGAGGTCATGCCCTGCAATGAATACTTGTTTTGCTTTACTGATTGGAAGGGGTGACATTAAACACTGCTCAGAAAACTGGACATGGAAAGGGAAGTCATTAACGTTTTTACAGTTCACTCTATTATGTCCATATAAAGGTAATTAAACATCCCAGGTTAAAAAAAATAAAAAAGGTAAAAGCCACCAGCTATTTTGAAATAATTTTATCTCTTTAGGTTAATGTCTGGCTTACTAAATCACATTTATATACCTTTTATAAGCAGAGCGAATTTAGAAATGACAAAATTTACAACAAGTGGGTTCAATTGTTCCACATGGGATTAAAACCCTCATTTGTCCCTTCAGACAGGCAAGTAATAAGCTTTCAAGTTCCTGAATGGGTAAGCAGGAACCAAGTACAATGTTGCTTATGTGGTACTTCACATTGTGGCAGAGAAAAATTAATAATTGACAACTGACAGGCATATGTCATAACTTTCTAATATCTAACACTGTGTTAGGGAAAACAACTGCCTTCCAGGGAGGCAATGTGTAATAATATATCTTTTTCCATATTGAAATGATTTAAAATATACTAGATAACTTTCCAGCACTTATTCTGTATTTACAGACAGGGTTTTTTTTTTACATTTGCTATGAAGACTTGGGAGTTAATCTTTTAATTCTCACCTCTGGAAGCTGGGATCGGATATCATCTGAACCAATAAAAATACTTTCTAAATGAGACCAGGTCCTTTGAACCTCAAACCAGATGGAAATCACAGAGTCTGCAGTGGACAGTTTCTTTTTCCAGCCAGACACCTCCTCCAGGAAGAATGCTATGTATTTGGAGGTCATCAGGTTCTGAAGCTGGACTTGATTGTCCTCCAAAGTCTCAATAAGCGCTTCGTCTGATTTAATTAAAGGTACATTTGTGCGAGTATGATGCTCATATTGGAAATTCATGCCACTCCACGTGGTGTCAAGTTCTTTTAGGACTTTCTCCATGCCCATTTCTTTCACAGCTTTGTCTACTATTCCACGAACCTCATCCTCAAAGTTATGGAGGTTTAGCTTCAAGAGATCAGCAAGAGTTGTATCTTTATCCATGGTGAAATGGACACCAGTAGCTTGCATGAGTTGGTTCCAATGACGTTCTCGGATAGCAGGGTTTTGCAGTTCAGCAACAGCTCTTAAAGATGTCAAAATGTTTTTCACTTGGTTGTCAAGACCAGTGAAAGCATCCCATGCTCTCATCTCTTTATCCAAATTACGGATGTCCTTTGCAAATTTCTTACATTCAAGATCCATGTTTTCTACATTGATTTCTCTCCATCTGGTGGTCTGCCAGTCATTCATGCTGGAGGTAACAAGTGTGATCATGTCCCATAGTTTCTTTAGGAGGCACACCTCTTTCCTGCACTGTTTTAATTGCTTGTAATCAGGAACGTTAACTTCAAACAAAGCAGCAGATTCATAAATGGCGGCCATGGTGAATTCCATTTTCTTTATATCCAGATTTTTGGCATCAAGCATCTGATATGGTAAGTCACTGTCAAACCTGAGGCGTATCAGAGAAGAGCATTACAAAAAGCAATGATACATGAAGAAACGACACTATTTGTTTTGGAATTCTAAATGCAAAAATTATACCGATAGTTCTCGGTTACCTATTGTCAAGCTCTACAGAAATTGCCTACTGAAGCTTATAGATCA
Organism: Pipa parva; assembly: GCA_019650415.1. Lineage (NCBI taxonomy): Eukaryota > Metazoa > Chordata > Amphibia > Anura > Pipidae > Pipa > Pipa parva. The sequence continues at coordinate 1,783 of WMED01004566.1, forward strand.
TACTGGCACTCTGATCATTTCTATTTAAATGCTGGTCTGTTCAAGTCAGACAAAGAGACACTGACACCATCACCAGACAACTGACATAACTTAATCACTCACTGGAATGGTGCTTCCTTGCGGAAAGTTTCTCTGAATTTGTACTGCTCAACATCAAATGTCGCACAGTTTCTGCGTAGAAGAGTAACTTCATTGGCCTGCAAAGGGGCCACATGCTGCTTGACTGTGATGGCCATTTTTTTAATATTATTCCATTTCTCGGGCAGTTCCTAAAAAATAAAAGTAAAAAAAGTTCATAGTATATCTTTATACCGCTCAATTAAATACCTAAGAAACAATGTCATTTTGTGCTTTACCGTTTGTACCGTTTACTCGTGTAGGATATCAAGATGATCACAGTTTAGTTCATCTCCTTCTATCCTAATTGGTTTGGTAAATATTAACACCTTTGTGCATTGCCAGCATTTCATTATTATTTCCAAACGATTTAGTCACGGAGCATGCTTAATTTAGCTTTATAATGGGGCTCTCTCTGGTTGTAAGGGGTCACCCAGGATTTTTATCCTTTTTAATTGTTTTTATTGTTTTGCTGTGTGTTACTTTGGTTTGTTCAATAAACATGTACCTTTTTTTGCACTTGAAATTGACCTTTGAGTGTGTGCATGTTTCCATTTTGGGGTGTCTTTTGAAGGGGTTCCTTTAGCCTCTATGTTAGCAGATGATCACAGTTTGGATCATAACCGCAAAGGCACGCTTTCTCTCGCATTGATGTTGCAATCATTAATTCTGTTTCCTCATGTATACTTAATGCTAACAATGCAGGGAAATATTTTAACATGGTATGTAAAAAAAACACACACAGTCCTTTTAGATCACATTCAGAATGCAAGAAAGGATATCCAGGCAGCTGGTGTAAAGATACAACCCCTTGTCACAGAATAATGAATACAGTAGTTTAGAAAGCGCTGGTGAACCATATTTTTAATGGTTATAAATACAGAATTATGTAATATGTATATATTGTGTACGAGGCTTTCAAAAAGCAGAAAAGTGGCTGACCGTATACAGCGAGTATTGCAACGCTTAAGGATTCCATAAGACAAAGAGGCAGGAGCTTCATTTTCACTTTATTTCTAATAGTCTCCATGTGCCCATTTCACTCCATCCTGGTTTATGAAAGAACTCACTATGCTTTATGACCCACCTCCAGCTGTTTATAGACTTCATCGGGAAGCTCCTGCTCATAAACCTTCAGCAGTTCAATTGTTTGCTTCAGAGGTTCGAACAGCTCATCAGTGCTTGTCTGTCTCTCTTTTACAGCCATCAAGTGCCCCATGATCTCAACCAAACCATTGTAATCTCCTTCCTTCACCTGTTTACTTAGCCCGAGCTCTGCCACTTTTATGAACTCTTCCAGGTCAGACAAACTGAAAAAAAAAGAGAAAAAGAGAAAAATGGGATTTTGCTAGATTGTCTAAAATTCAAGATACTTATTTTCAAAGGGTTGTCAACTGTCAGTGAATTTTACTGACAGCTTGTAAAAATAAGGCCAATATTAACAGAAAAAAAAATATGATCCTGCCCTGGATCTGTTAACTACACACAAATTGTTCCCTGCAGTGTCTGTGGAACTGTGCTGCAAACCCTCTTTGCTCATAACAGCTGAAACTGTGCAGCATATTAAAATGTCAGTAAGAAAAAACTTCCCCAAGGGATGGCAACCCTGTAATGTGGGAAACAACCAAAGGAAGAAGCTGAATAATCGCTGTGCTGGTTTAGAGTAACCTTACTTTCTTGCGATGAAACCTCTAAGGGGAATACTTCTCAGTGCAAACGTTTTGCAAAGAATGTAAAAGTGCAAAATGTAGTAAAAATTGCAGGATGGAACCATTACCACCGTTTGAAAAATATGTCCCATTGTGCAGTTACAAATTTTGCCAAATACGAGATGCCAAAGCTAAGCAAAGTTCATGCAGAGTTGCCAGCTCTTCAATCTCCTCAATCACAGCTGCAAATCAATGGGTCAGCTCCTAACACTTTTCATCTAGGAAATGAGTAAGGTAGTAAAATTGTATTTCCCCACCTGTTTGTTACATGGTCAATAAGATGTTGCTTGAACATCAGACTCCATCTTTTTACCACATTGAGCAAGGCTATTTTAAAAGGATGAGCATCCACCCGCATCCAGCTTTCAAAGACATTAACAGGCTCTACTTGGCTGATCTCATCATAAATCTTTTCATAGGAGTCGATTTGTTCTTTGAACTGCTGTAAAGTGGGGGGTGTCTCGGGCACACCATCCTCAGCATGAGCCTCTATCTCTTCAGCTGTTAGAACATGGCCATACAACAAGAACTGGCGCATAAACTCCTTCCTGTCATCCACATACAGGTAAGAATAGTGGTCGAATGAACTGCGATACTCAGAACACATGGCCATCATATTTTGCACACGCTCCATGAGGAAGTTTCGCATGTCTGCCAAATCTGCCATATCTTCCATATCAGCCTAACACAAAAAACATCTTGGTTATTTATTTTTCTAGTGTACAAGATCTAATGTCCTTTATAACATTTTCTTTACAAAGAGTTTACTCTGTCAACATATATTTACATGTTTATCTTCTGCATATCTTTTAAAAATTTACATTTTCTGAATAGGACAAAAAATAATTCCTCCCTGCAAATTTCTAATATTTTATTTTTAAAGGAGAATTATAGAAAGATTACATCTTTACATATACAGTACTATACCTTAGTGAGAAGCGTTTCTCCCCAGTAGATGTTTCATGTGAAACAGAATGATTTATAACAGAGCACTGATAAACTCCTGCATCAAGAAATGTGTGTAATATAACTGCTAAACACGAGAAGAAAAGGCTGCCTGACTGCTATTGGTTAAGCAATATGCTGACCTTTTGACCTCAGCATGTTTACATTCCTGAAATTCAGGAGATTAGAGTCTGGGACTTGGAAACATTACACATTAGGCAAAAATGTCCCGGGTACCCTCTCATGGAAAACTGGCCAGTACTCATCACACACACATACATTTCCTGGTGCAGAAGTTTTCTAGTGCTATTTTGTCTGAAGCAGGATAATTTATTACACATCTACTGGGAAGAAACACTTCTCACTAAGGTGCAGTACTGCATATATAAAGATGTAATCTGACTATAGTTCCCTTTTAAGGTTGTTTTTACCTTCTTGCTTGATTTTTTTTTTTTAATTCTGCCAATAAATACATTAAAAACTCCAATAGGAAATGTCAATTTCTGCCAGGCATGGGCATATTTATTAATTATGATAACAAAGCATTAACTGAACTGTTGAAGATGATATATCACTAGTGAAAAAAAGGGATCAATGGACAATGGAAGAAGAAAAAGCAATTGTTTTCTTATGGTAATTTCTGTTTCCTGGTTACATTTCTGGCTGCATTCACCAACGGGTTAGTTATCTTCACTTTCCAAGAGAACAGAAACAACCCCAAAGCCAAGGATTTACCAGCTTTAGTGTCATTGTCTATGCACTATATACACAGGTGAGGGTAATTAGGTGAATGCTGATGGGAAAGTGACATGAAAACAGAAATCGCATGGAGTAACAAACAATTTCTCGTTCTCCTGCTTGCTGCGGCATTTTTTCTATCAACAGGAACTACCTAAACGTAGATAAAATGGGCGGGAAAAAGAAAATCTGATTAAGAAAAGTTTATCACGCAGCAAGAACTAAAGACCACAGACAGTATTATTTTGAAAACACATGATTAAAAAAAATCATTTCACATGTAATGTCTGCAAAACTAATAAATCAAAAACCACCTGGCAGCTTTGCAGATGGCATTGCTTCCATAGCCTTGCTGAGCTTTTCATAAACTCCATAACCAATATCAATATATTTAAACTAAATCTTAGTTTTTAATTTCTCCATTTACTCTAATGATGCACACATACAGATTACCTGGTAATGAGAAAAGGTGCTGTGCTCCGCAAGCCTCGGTACCAAAGAAGAAATCCTGAAGATGTCATTAATCAGCCCCTCCACAATATCATACAATCCATCACTGGCACCGAGGTCAACAGACGGTCGAAAGACCATGTCTGGTATTAAGAGGTCCAGCTGCACCTCAAACAATGGGGCAAGACCTGCCTTAACATCTGAAATGAGAGTTTATTATACATTATTCAGTTAAAGAAATAATGTTAAACATGCAGTATTTGTTTGTTTTTTGTGAGATAAAAAAAAATTTCACAAAGATTTGGTTGTTTAAATACATTTTTGGTTGGTGAATGATTTTTTAAGTCCAACATTAGACAAATCCATGAACAAACCTGTGTTATCCAGGATGAACTTCAAAGAGCACTCAATGGCATTGAAAAACCCATCAAGAACCATGTCATCAATATAATCTACATACGCTTTCCAAACATCTGAACTAGGGTCTGCAGAGAAAAATTCCAGGTTCTCCTAAAAATGATAAACACATATTATGTAAATTCACTAAACATTATGGGGGGAATTCACTATGCTCCGAAGTGAGGTGCGTAATGTTCGCCTCACTTTGGAAAAACTGAAATGCGTATGCTGATGTCCTGCACGCAGACATCAGCGGGCGCATTAAAGGAATTCCCCTCCCGGCGAGAGCACTCGAGTCTCCTCGCCGGGAGGGCTATCCCTTTAATGCTCATGCTGATGTCCGCGTGCAGGACATCAGCATGCGCATTTCAGTTTTTCCAAAGTGAGGCGAACACTACACACCTCACTTCGGAGCATAGTGAATTCCTCCCTGTATATTTTAAATGAAAACAGGTAATTGCTAGGCCAAACCAAATTTAAAAAAAAAATGTCTTTAAAAGCCAATGAGAAGTAATTCAGTATTTTTTTAGATACAAATAGATTGAAAGACCTCTGTAAACACAAGAGGTTTGCCAAAAGCCTTGCTCCGTGCATTCTGGGGTTTATTCACTAAAATCCAAATTGTTGCATATAGGTGTGAATTCACCAGATAAAGACAGTCGCAATAGGCTGCTACTCACAGTCACATCTTTATAATGAGAATATTGCCGCATTCACAACTTTATTATAGGAAAATTGTCGCAATCTTAACATTAAAAAATTGTCGCGACTTTACAATGGGGAAATTGTAGCGGATTTGCTATGGGAATCTGCTGTTTGCAAATTCAACAGTCAAATTCACACCTTAGTGAATAAACCCCTCTGAGAGAGAGATAAAAAAAAAAAAAACATTAATAGGCAGAATTAATTTAAAAACACAAGTCAGTTAGCAGAAATTTGATTTCAAATGACCCAAAATAATTTTAAAAAAGTATGTGTCAAATGGAATTGAAAAACCATGTATAAAAAACAGTTGTATCAATATAGAGCAGAAAAGTAAATCTTTGATTTTCGAATATTTTTATTCCAAGCATGGTTTGATTATTCTCCTGATGAAGCCGCAACACCGAATTACCAGTGAAACGCGTTGAGATGATTTTTTGATGATCTCTTTTACTTGCTTCTGTTTGTGAGTACCTTTCTTATTACATTTATTTACAATTAAAAGCAGTTATAAACGATGAATCGTTTTTCTGCTTTTTTATTATAGCCGTTACCCTGAGACTTGTTTAGTCTCATTGCTTATGAGAATCCTTTGATGGTTGGATGAGGATCTGTACTTATTGATTTTGGGATCGTTATCTGCTGAATATATGAATTTAAAGCTTCATTTTAAGGCTGTCATTCATTTTCATCTGGTGAGCCTTCTCACTATCAGTGGGTGTATGTTACACGAGTGAACTTTACACTCTGAGGGGTTTTTGAAACATATATTTTTCACCTGGCACGGACTATTTATTTAATATTGATGCTTATTCTGCACCTTTGTGCATTTACCAATTGATAGGGAACTATTATGCCCATTTTTGTGCACTTTTTTTCAGGTTTTGTATTGTTCATCCTCGTTGGACACTTGGGAGGTGAATTCCCATTTTGTTTGGAGAGTTGCACTACTTTACGGACACTGAGATTATTCACATATGTCTTTGTTTTTTATTGTTTGAGCACTACATTTGTACACTAAATTTTTGATGGTTTTCCATGGTACCTTTAGCAGTGTATGAAGCTTGTTGCCGGATTCTCTGATAAGACTGTAACGTTTCTCAAGTCGTTCAGCCCGGTCATCTAGACTAAGCAGAGTGTCTTTCTTTCCCTCTTTCCTTTCAAATATTGGTAAGACCCAGGTCTTCATAATGGCTTGTATTTCATCAACGTTGTCTCTGGCTTTCTGAACCCGTCTCTCCAAGTCATGTACACTGTCTCGCACCTGCTGAATATATTCCCAGATCCCTGAAAGAAAAGAAATGCAAATATTCTTGTTAAGTAAAAAAAAAATTCACAAATGCAGCCTCTCGTTTTCTAAACATAGAAGCTTGTTTGCTAAAAGTTGAAGTGTTCAGCTACCTACACAAATTTAGTTAGGTTTCAAAACAAAAGTTAACAATAGGTTAGTTTAGATACACACTATATGCAGGATAACGGTTTTGTACTAGATATAATGGTAGAAAAGAATTATACAGCTTTAAGATTTGGAGATTTAACTGTACCATTTGCTTTCCAATTTATTATTTCTTCTCCCTCCTTTAAGCGAATGTCAATGTCTCTGAGCTGCCCTTCTACCAATGGGAACTCCACCTCTAAAATGGTTCTCATGATCTTGTTGTACCAGTTAGCCGTCAACTCAAGATTTGCGGTATACGTCCGGTAAGATTCCTTGCATGAAAAAATAGCTTCTGCTTCTTGGGGAATCGGTTCCATTTTAAGAACCTGTAAGTACTTCACCTCCCGAAGAACTGAAACTAACTGTGGAAAAAAGAAACCTCTTCATGGTACAATGCAATACAACTTGGTCAGACTACTAGCCGCAGCTTGCAAACCATTGCCAACCAGTTAATTCTTACTTTCCAGATTCTGAACTTTACTTGAGTAACGCTGCAGGCTTCTATAATTTCTTTGTACCACTATCTCCCAGCTACTGTAGAAGCTCAGTTTTTCTGCAGGCATACTGTATTTTTAGAAAGGATCAAGATTTCTAGAAATGGATCAAGATATTATTCACAACCTTACCTGTGGATCAAAATTAACAGAGATTAGCTTGGAGCTTTCATCCCTCACAATAAGAGGACGAGTGAGGTTATACTGAGATTTTTCAGACACCGTCTGACACCATTCTTCATACAGCTTCTCTGTGTATCTATAAAAAACAAAGTTAGGGATATGCAACTGAGCAATGCAGAACAGTTACTGTAGACAAAGATGACATTTTATGGTTGCTTTTAAGACACCTTTGTATTAAAACAATGTAATGATTTTCTCTTGAGTCAAAAGCTCGCTCTTGAAAATGTACTTTAAGGAACATCTAGAGCTTACCTTGTTCTATTCAACTTGCAGAGAAATGGATTTTATTTCCTAGTTCATGGTTTATTCCTCTAATTAAAAGATACAAAACTGACCAAACATTACAAAGAGCTTAGGAGGCCGGCAGAAATTCAGTATTTAACATAGAAATGAGGTTTTAATAAAAATGTTTATTTTTGTTCATTTCTTAAGGTCCAATTAACATCACATTGTTTTTTTTTTTCATGTTTCTGGGTTTATATAGCTCTATCAAGGGCATCAGACCAGTTGGTGGGAGCCAATTAAAAACTCAGTAACTGTTCCTAATGCCTAAAGGTGGAAAGTACAGAGAAGCTAGAGTGATTACTTTTATCTAAAGGAAAGACAAATGTACTAGATAAAGTCATTTTATTGTTCTGCCATCAGTTATTGAACTCCCAATTAAACAATTTCACAATGCCGGAAACCCAACTCTCCAGTGATAATAAGACAATGACGTTGGGGCTTATTAAATCTTACATGGAGGAAACCTGTGTCGGAGTCCCAAAATCGAACAAATAAGTAATGAAATAAATGCCTCTGGCCAATTGTACAGGCATGTAGGAAACAGACATACTGGGTAATGAATATATCCAAAGCTGCTCAGATAGTAACAATATGTTCAAATTAAAGGGAAAGCAGAAGGCACTTTGATTTTGAAATAATTCTATTTAAAAAAAAAAGTTGTATTTAAGTTGCATTTTTAGAGGGAACTCCTTGGATGAGATATAAAATATAGCCATACCTGCTATATACAGTATATAGAAAGTTCCAAAACACAACATAGGGTGTCTAGACTGGTACAGTATTATCACTGATGGTGGTGTAAAGAATGTGAAAATAAATTCTAATTATTACCAAATACTTTTTCTCTTTACACTTTATTTTGGGTGAAATGTATTAAGGACAAGCTGTTTTCACTTTTCCGAGTTTAATAATTCGGGAGAACAGTGTGAAGTCTCTCCTGGTAAGTATCGCGAGATTTGCTTTGATCGATACTTGCCGTGACAAACTTTTTTATGGAATATATTCATGGAAAGGTAGCCATACTGTATGGAAAGGTAGCCATACTGTATGGAAAGGTAGCCATACTGTATGGAAAGGTAGCCATACTGTATGGAATGGTAGCCATACTGTATAGCTACCCTTTCCATGAATATATGTTTATTAAAAAAAATTTCTCACGGCAAGTATTGCACAAGGCAAATCTGGCGATACTTACCGAGAGAAACTTCAAATCATTCTCGCGATTAAACTCAGAAAAGGTCGAAACCGCTTTTCTGAGTTTAATAAATTTCGCCTATATATGGGTGAAATTTACTAAAGTGCATTTTTTTTTTTACCTTTTCGCCCATTTTCACTCAATTTTCAGGCAAAAAGTTTAAAAGAATGATTGTCGACTTAAGTAAATTTTGCCCGTGATATTTATCAAGAGGGCAGGAAAATAAAACATAAAACTATAAACATGAAAAACGTCCTTGATTATTTTGGGTTCCATTTTTCTGTTTTTTTTCTCTAATCTTCTAGCAGTTTTTTCTCCTATAAAATGTGGGTTTTGCCCAGTGTGTAGTGGCAAACACTTTCAAGTAACAATTTACTAAGGCCACTTTTGAAGCTTATCCTAAAATAAAATTTCCCAATTGCCTAGACACAATCAGTATTTAAATTACCTGCCTTTGATTAAAAAAAAAAAAAAAAAGTTGCAAAGATCATCCCTTTAACCAGTTATACATTTAAATATGCCTTTCAGAAACATATTAACATATATGCCAACGTTAGCTTTAAGAGATATTTTATTACAGTCATTGCACTCTACATACTTTGTATGTCTCCTGTGTTAAGTGTTGGCCTGTATGGCATTAAACTCAATGATATTCTATAGGAAAAAAAGGGTTTCTAGTAAAAGATATGCAATGGGTAAGTTTTATATTATAGGTAGTGTTGCAATCTCATCCCTTTAAAACTGAATATATAAAATGCACAAGTGCTGAGAAAACAATTAGATTAAATACATGCTGCTTAAAAACAGTTGTACGTTAACATGCACTTAAACCGATTTCCGATTATCAAGGCAGCTTTGTATTTTAGAAGTGTTTGGTTTTAAAGGGTTGAGGGGGCAGACATGTGCAGTTTTAAGGGAGTTGTTAAGGAAATGCTGGCTTGTAAGTAAATATGATGCTCACTATAATAAATGCAATGCGGCATAGATTTAGGGATAAGCCTAACCTACCACTGTGAGATTTTCATTTTTCTGCCTCCTCAAAAGATAATGCTAGCATAAATGCATTACAATTACAAATTACATGCATTACAGTTTAAACAAGTGTTTTATAAATAAGAAATTTGCATTGTTTGTATTAAATTCCATGCAGCCACGCATTAGATATCTTTACATCTACTTTTTAAAGTAAGCGCTATCATGTACGCACACGCGCAACTGCAAATCTGCAATCATTTCCCATTCTTGCTTTACACTGCTGGAAAGAATTCGGCATTAACAGATTAGTGTGATGATAAAAATGTTTGGTAACGCTAAGCTTTTAACATCAGAAATGTCTAAATTATGCTGCTGGGTTGATAAAAAAATAGTTCAAATGTGCATTGAAGTGCTGCAAATAACCCAGTGAAGTATGTACCACAAGCTATTAATAATCTACATAGCAGCAATGAGACTATTATCATTGGTTGTGGCTAAAACCATAAAATATAGGTAGAATTATTATATTGTATCTTTAAAGTGCACCAGTCACCTGAAAACTCTAATACTAATTTAGGTTGTACTAATGAAATAAACGTTTATGTAAATATATATATGTATTTTTTTTTTAAATGTACCTTTATACAGCATTTCTCTCTGTTATCTTCCCTGTCCGCCTGACTTTTCTTTCCTGGGTCGGATGATGATGATTAAAATTATAGCTCCTCCAATCAGATCACTGCTAGATTGTGATTTAAGGGATCTGATTGGAGGAGCTATAATGTCAATCATCATTTATCTCCGCCTACCGGAAAGAAAAGTCAGGCTGACAGGGAAGATGACAGAGAGAAACGCTGTATAAAGGTACATTTTTTAAAATACATAAATATTTACATAAATGTTTTTTCATTAGTACAACCTAAATTAGTATTAGTTTTGAGGTGACAGGTGCACTTTAAGTCAGCCTATTTTGCCTCATTTGCTAAGTAGTACACACCTACTAGAGACAAAGTCAGGGCACAATGTGCACATGTAGTACCTTTAATATGGAAAGGCAGAGGTCACAACTATAGACACAGATTGTACTCCTCATAGGGATAATACAGTACTCACACGCATTTTGGAACGTGTAATCAGAGGTTTGCATAAGGCTGCAATGCTAGGCTGAAATATATATGAAGAACATACAGATAAATGGAAAAATCAATGATTTAAAGAAAGAAAACCAGCAGCAATCCGCCATGAATATAGTTTCATTATAAAAGGCAATAAGGCTGTGAAATTCACCAACATTTTAAAAGGAGGAGATTGGGCAGAAAACTGAAAACTTTCCACTCCTTGAAAATTCCACCTACTTTTGGCTGATGCCAAGTGCAAGATTGTCAGCAATGTGTACTGTGCCTGGATGGCATTCATAAGACTAATGATGTGTACGATTTAGTAAATGATCCCCGTATACATGACCATACATCAGTAATTCTTCACACCGGAATCTTCCACTTTCATTCATTGCAAAAATGATTCAATAAAATATACTCACTTTTCCAAGAGAGTCATCATTTCTTCATATTTTAGTTTCATCTTTGTGCCTTCCCAGGATTCCATGCATCTAGAAGAAGGACAATTAGAGAGAGACCTTGTACAGACAGGGCAGTGGGATAGATAATGAGTTTTATCTTAGAATTGCCTTTCATTCGTTACACCATAAACAATCAATGGTACTCCAGATTTACAAAGGGAAAAGAAACATAGAACTTCAGAAATTAAATGCAGTAATTACATCATGCGCTGATAGTGTGAATTGTTCCAAAGATGTGGGAATACACAATAACTACAACTAAGAATGGTCTGCCAATGAACTAAAGGTAAAACAATTATCATTTACACAGCTATGATCCAGTGACAATACTAGTGATTAAATGGTGACACTGCCCTAAGGAAAAGTCCTGCACATTGCCAGTGTGTAGTCAATAGAATGTCATACTGATAGTGTCATTGTATATCTTAAGCTGATCCATGTAAAGATGGCTTCACTACAGTACATAATGAATTTTCTCAATTATGTCGCCACTATTTGCCTGACTACATGTAGAATGTACTATGCAACAACTCAGTTCACTGCAGTGACAATACGGTAAATAGTGAATATGCACAATAGCTGTGTAATGCCGCGAACCTCCTTTGCTATGCAAATTCTCTCTTTGATATATACATCATGTATGTCCCCAAGTATATAATAAGTAAGTGCTACTTCCTTTTTGCTTTGAGTGTATACTGCCATCTACCAGTCACCACAAAAAATTGCACCATGTATCGGAGCTGTTTTGTAGAGATTGGCTAGGAAATTTCTCATGACAGCAAGAGTCTTTAGCAACCCTTCTGCACTAAAGGAAGGACTTCCTGCTACTGAAATAACATATGTCTGTAGCCTTAGAGAATAACTGGGATCTAACCAGTGGCTTTATTCAAGGGCTCTTGTCTAATCAAATCAGCCAATCTGCAAAGATCCAACACAGACATTAGCAAAAATAAAGCACATTAAAATCTAACAGGATTTTAGCAGTATGTTTATAAATGTAAGTCTATATTCTTCAGAACATGGCCATTTAAAGCTAGAACCCACACTGTTCGTGTGAAGTCTACAGATAAGTGTTACTCACGGGTGAGTAATGTGCCGGAAGTTGCTGTAAGGGGTCTGAAGCCGTTCTTTCAGCTCCTGAGTCCATTTCAGGTTCCCAGTGACTGTTGGCATATTTTTATTAATTTGTGGGTAGCCTGTGGTTTAAAAATCCCAAACAACGTAAGAGGTAGAAATTGCATTTTATTTACATTTTCTATTGTGTGTAACAGTTTACAAGTACTATGTATGAATAACAGCCAAATTCATTTTCTTTGTGGGGTTATCGACAGTGGTGGGCATAAGGTTACAAAAAAAGCCAATTGTCCACATGTTAGGATAATTAAAGGAAGCCATGGAACTGCAGATGTTAAAAAAAAAAAACGATGCTTTGTGGCATCATGCCTGGGCCCATCAACAATGGGGCCCCACTGGAGGAACGGAGTCCGACCCTGGTTACTCATAAGGCATTCATAATAGTGTAATCTATTGCACTTTTAACTTACCATATATACTCGTGTATAAGTTGAGAAATTTAGGTAAAAAAATCATTAAAAATCGTGCAGTCGAAAAACAAGATACCTAACATGAGCTGAGGACACAATACGTTTAACTCGGGCAGTAGCAGAAAACGTTAAATATTCAGATGTGCGAATGTTCCTAACATCTTCTGCTACTCCGATCTGATACTTCATAGTCGCATTTTTCTAGCAGTTGCTGGCACATTTTGTTCGGCAGTTTCATCTCTTACCTTGCTACCGGGACAACCAATTGGCAGCAGAGAACAGAAAGATAGAACCTTTCTTAGTGCAACAACCGACCAACTCCGCATTCATTAAACATGGAAGCATGCACAACCTCTGACCTGGAAACTGTTCAGTATTCCACAATAGATTTCCATCCCACATTATGGCAAACTACGCGTTCTGTTATGCGGCCGCCATGTTTATTATTGGCAGTAAGAGCCATTTGAAGTGTCGCATATGAATTTGATTACCGGTAGGTGTATGATTTAAACATGTATTACTTACTTATAAGTGTAGCCTTGCTAACATATCTGAATACATTCTGCTTTAATAACTCAGTTGATTTTGCTAGATCATCTTATTTTTCTGATGTATTGTACTAACATCTGGGATCTTCCTGGGGACAATTCACTAGACTAGTTTGAGAAAAAGGATTACCCCAAGTTTTAGTCTCGACTTATCCAATGGTCATAGCAAATTTCATAATTATTGGCTCAAAAACTGTCCTCGACTTATACACGAGATCGACTTATACTTTTAAATATGAATACCCCCCACCTCACCACATTATAAAAAAACACAACACAAAACTGCTTAAATAACACCATGCTCCATGTGCACTGGAAGACTGTAAGCCATGCTAGAAATATTGACATTTCAGGAATGGGTTTCAAGTCATACCAAATAAATTCTCTTCATCCCAGACTGAATTGCTTCTCTTTGGTTCCTCCGAGCTGGGTGTAACCCCCTAGAAATGTACATCCCTCTGGTCTATACCCCACCCACCATCTAGTAGACTGACTCAGGAATCTGTAGTTCACCTTTTCCAAGTATATCATGTGAAAATAAAAAGCAATGCTAAGCTTTTAAGGAAAACAGACATTCCGAGTAGAATGGTTTTTAAACTCACACTCCTTTTAGGCATCAAGCTCAATGGCATTTTCAAATGAAGTTGGATGATTTTACAGGAAAAAACTTGCATGCTGGATATTGATGTAAATTGTGCAGTAGAAAATGAACAAAGTACCCAATAAAATATTTCATTTTTTAATAGTCTACGTCACTCTATTGATTTATTCCTGGAACTAATGTAGAATGTTGTACAAAGAACTGAAAGAGTAATAACACCTTTTATGCTTTTTTTGAACGGAGTTTCATACTGCTCAAAAACATTATTATTTACTTCCTGGCAGAAACAAAACATCCCTTTCTCGCTTTATCATTGTAATACTGGAGAGAATCTCATATTTAGAGCAATAGAATCAGAAAACCCGATCCAGAACAACCTTGATCTCTCTCACTTTTTTACTGAATACACTCACAGCACCGCTGTCTGGGAAAGCCTGAACAGAGTTAGGAGAATATAAGAAAGAAATACTAAAGGAAGTTAATCCAAAACAACTGCACAAAAATTAGGTTATATTACTAAAACACATAATTTAAAGTGGAACTAAAGCTTGTTTTATCTAGGGGTGATTCTTAATGGGGGAGGGGAGATACTTAACTCCTGGGTCACTATCAAGTCAATCTCTTCTGCTGTGCAAAATCAAAATGGTACTTCTGAGCATGCACAACTCAGTCAGTTTGAACAGGAAGCAGGAAGTGAAGAGGATTCTACTTCTGAGCATGCTCACCTCAGTGAGTTTGAACAGGAAGTGAAGGATCGCAGAGCTTCTCAGAGCACATGTTATTGGCTTGATAGTGACAGCAGGAGGCAAAGCTGTAGAGTAAGACCCTGATTGGTAAGTATCTACCCCTTCAAGAATCACACCTAAATAAAACAAGCTTTAGTTCTCCTTTAAGACTATGCAACTCTACCAAGACAAATTTGTTAAATCTTGATTGGAATAGAAACATCAAGGCCTATTTTATGACAAATAAACAATTTGAAAGGGTTTGGTCCCAATTTAATTACAGTTGGCCTGGCAACAAACCCACTTAAAGTTTTTCCTTGGCTGCCATGCTTATTGTAGCATAAGGTAGTAGCACACTTTTAGAGCTTCCTACTCTGGCTCTATGAATTACACATGGTACTAAAAACCCTATTTATATTTATTTGATGTTTAAACACAAAAGTAAATACCTTGCTCTGTGTCCATCTGCATATGTTTGTTGTAAAGGATTTTAGCATTGTCCAATTCTTCGTCAAACATAGAAATTAGTAGTGGGTATTTATCAAAGACATCTGCGGCAATCAAAGGCCTGTCCAACAGGCTTCCAAACATGTCAAACAACTGTGGATAAATTACACGTTATTTAGTGTGGCTGGAAGAGGATGCTGACATCTACAGTCAAGCCAAAGAAAATGCTGACAGAATATGGTCAGGAGAAAAAGTAAGGATAATGGTAAAACAGGAGAAAGTTTTAGGCTTGCTGTGAGATTATACAGTATGCAATGGATTTAATTTCAAGAGATACAAACCCTAAAGGCATGTTCCAAGCCTGAAGCATCATCAAATCCCTGTCTGAACACAGCCCCCAGACGCCTATCCATGTCCTGAACAGTCAACTCAAACTCCAACACATCCTGTTCAAACTCCTTATGATGAGAAAACAAAGTGGGAGTCACATCATTTTGTAACTAAAGTTACAATATGGTCACAGGAATGGTTTTAAAAGAATATAAAATGTATTTAATAGCCCCCAAGTCATACAAACCTATTGTTCAGTCCAAAGATAGATTCCCCATATTTAGCAATATATTTATTTATATATTATATATATATATTTATATTATTTTAAATAAAAATATGGACAAATGTACTTTTCTTACAAGAAACAGTAAACTGAAATAATATGCATTAAACATATGTTTGCTTGTAACTGAAATCATTTATAAATACTGCAAACATTTGAAAAATATCATTATTAAAGCATTGGACTTTGATTAGCATGGAAGAATGTTCTATTAGAATGAATTGGAATGTTCATTGCACCTGATTGGAAGGACACAAAGCCAATCAGATGGATGCACCCTGCAAGGTCAAAGGGGTGCTCTATTTTTTGGCCTAATAAAATAATTAAGGTGATACAGGAAATATATCCACTTGGAACTTAATACATTAGAAAAATAAATGGTAGGATGGGTAGGGATTTTTCCAAGGACTCACAACATGGAGTAAGATAAATCTCAACAGTAAAGTTACATTTTCTTTCGTCTTTTTCAGTTGATTTGGATGGTTTGGCGTTGATCTATTTTTCCTGCTCTGTCCTCAGTTTATTGATTGCAATTCATATTACATGTTTATATTCCAGATTACTATGGAGGCTGACAGATCATGCAAAAAGAAATGAAAATTTATATACATCACTGTAATAAGAAATGTGATTAGCTTTCTAATTAGGCTTGTGTCGCAGATGATTTTGCGGAATAAGAACGGCTTGTCATGTCAAGGGCAGTAAGATTGATCTGGATCAGAGAGTGTTCTCCATGCAGAAATGGTAAGAAGTCATTCTGCTTGAACTCCCATTTATTTAAACCGATTATTCACACTTATGCTATGATAGGGTACAAATACACAGGATTTGTTGGTCAATTTGACAGACATACTGTATATCTGTTATGTAAGCATATTGTTATACATCAGTGAAATTAAGAAAACCAAGTCAACAAAATGCAGCTATACAGTTTAGGTAGGATAAAACACACATGTATCAACAGAAACACAGCTGAAGTAGGGGTCTGAAGATGGATTCAGTTTAATGTCTGGTAAGATTACTTATTTATGTGCTGTAAACCTAAAAAGCCATTAACAATTCCATCTAAAATAAAACTTGTAATGCATCTCACGTACCGCTGTTTGAGAATATGACAAAATTCTTTTTGTCTGCTCATTTGTGCTTAATCTGCAATATGTAACAGTAGCACATTCAATTGATGCAAATAACAGGGAATCTGATTCCATTATAATTAGAGGAGACTATTTATATATTTACAGCTGGTTTTGAACAAGTTCTGCATCACTGTGTCAACACACAATGCAATTCCCGAAATGGATATATTTTTTTCCCCCCCCACAATACATAACAATGGCTTTTCCCAAAAAGCCATAAATGGAAGCTGATGAGAAAGCAAGAGAAGTTGTAATAATATTCTCATCGGTGTAGCATTTATTTTATCACATGAATAAAGCCTAGATTTATAATGTGCAGTGCAGCAGAGTAACCAGTCCATGTAGGCTGCCCCTGTGCGTATCTAAAAGTTCCTGAGGTACTGTAAGCTTAAATCTTTTCTGACATGGACGCATTTGCAGGAGAATTTTAACAAAAAAATACATGAATGATCTTAATATACAGTATCTAACGTATGTAAAAGTTTCATAACTCGTCAGAGCTAAAGATGTTTGAGAAATACTTTAAAGTGCACCTGTCACCTCAAAACTCCAGTACTAATTTAGGTTGTTCTAATGAAATAAACATTTATGTAAATATACATGTATTTTATTAAATGTGCCTTTATACAGTGTTTCTGTCATCTTCCCTGTCAGCCTGACTTTTCTTTCCTGAGTTGGGTGGGCGGGGCTAAATGATGATAGACATGTCAATCATTTAGCCCCACCCACCCGACTAGGGAAAGAAGAGTCAGGCTGACAGGGAAGATGACAGAGAGAAACGTTGTATAATGGCACATTTTTTAATAAATATATATTTACATAAACGTTTATTTCATTAGTACAACATAAATTAGTATTAGTTTTGAGGTGACAGGTGCACTTTAATCTGTGTGGCAGCCATTTTGTTTTTTTAAACACAAGATTTTCCTGGGTCACATAATCAGGAAACTCGTTGTAAGATTATTCTGAAGAAGTCACTCAGAAAGGGGGGAAAAAGAAGCAAAAAAGAATTGCTTTTCCGCATGAGTAAAGACTTTCTTATAATACATGTTATTGCTGAGAAGACATCTACCTAGGCATACAGATGATGTCAGGGGAGGCAATCTAGAAAATATAGATTTCTTCACAGCAGGTATATGTCATACATACCCCCCCAAGTGCCCCTGATACTACAGGACTGATTCAACTTGTTTAGAAAAAAAAACTAATTATTTTTGGGTTCCTTTCAAAGCGGAGAGCCTTAAATAATTATGTTTGTGACCTAAAAGACTGGCAGAATAGCTTATGCATATGTATGAGGTGACCCCTTGGCCGCCTGCTGTTGTGTGGGTCCAAGCAGCCCATCAAACCACAGGGGCCCAGAAAGATTGGCATATTATTATTATTTATTCGTTCTTATATAGCCCTACTATTTTACGCAGCACTTTACAGAGATTCATCATTCACTTCTGTCCCTGCCCCATGGAACTTACAATCTAGTTTCCCTATTTTGTCACACACACAGATGTATGTTTTTGAATTGTGGGAGGAAACTGGAGTGCCCGGAGAAAACCCACACAAGTGCGGGAAGAACATACAAACTCCATGCAGATGAAGTCCAGGGTGGAATTGATGACCTAAAGCAGGGGTCTCAAACATGCGGCCCACCGAACCCTTCTTTGCGGCCCGCAGATTGATGGGGGGGAGGGGGCGCGGCAAGATTACCTCCTCCGTTGCTGGCTGTCTGCTGTGCTGACAGCCGGCAACGGAGGAGGGTCTCCCCAACACTGATTAAGCCTCCTGTGAGCAACAGGAAGCTTAATCAGTGCTGGGGAGAGGAATCGCTATAGCACAGACAGCTGGCAACTTTGCCGGCTGTCTGTGCTATAGTGCTAAGCGCTATAGGGATTCCGCTCCCCAGCATTGATTAGTGCTGGGGAGAGGAATCGCTATAGCCGGCTGTCTGTGCTGTA
>WMED01004567.1:0-20559 GCA_019650415.1 Pipa parva
AGAAATACATTATTCATCCAATCGCCATGAAACTTTGGGAAATATGTCTGTCAGTTAAAATTGCAGAATGTCCAAAATTCTACAAATATGTGAACTTATCATATGGGACGAATGCACAATGGTTCACAAAAAAGCATTGCAATCGCTTGATCGTACACTGAAAGATTTGTGGGGAAATGGACAGTCCTTTGGTGGAGCATTCATTTTATTGTCTGGTGATTTTTCACAAACTCTGCCAGTTATACCACGTTCAACACCTGCTGATGAACTTAATGCATGTCTCAAATCATCAGTTCTTATTGGAGATTGGCAATGGGAAGATGGCTATCGACAGATCTACACAATGTATCACATTGCCAACAAATTTTTGTAAGATGACATCAACCAAAGACGAATTGATACAAAAGGTTTTTCCAAATATCGCTCGGAATTACAAAAATCATCAGTGGCTAATGGTGGGCGATATTGCTAAAAAAATGATATCTCTTTGTAATTTTCCCAATAACGATAATTGACGATATTTTACATTATTATAAAAAAAAAACACAGAAAGCACAACACACAGACATCTGGAGCCACACGAGCGCTCAATATCGCCGTCTGGCAATATCGATAAAGCCCGGTGTGCGATATTATCGTGAACGATACATATCGCACACCCCTACCTCACACACACATTGTAACCACACACACATTGTGTGTGTGCCTCACACACACACACACTGTAACCAGCCACACACACACACACACTGTAACCAGACACACACTGTAACCAAACACACTGTAAACACACACACACACTGTAAATACACACACACACACACACACACGGTCGGAGCTTTGCATTTGCAAAGTAACCCGTCCTCCCTCCCTCCTAGAAGCAGCACGCACCCGGCGGTTGAGGACCTCTGAAATAGATGACTGATTACCCCTGGCCCGGCTTTGTGATCCAGTCGAACAAGTTGTTCGACTGGATCACAAAGCCGGCCCAGGGGTAATCGGTCATCTATTTCATCGTGCGGCTGAGGTGCCTGTGTTTGCTTACCTCTGTCTGCAAAGTAAGCGGACTTGTTTTGAACAAGTCCGCTTACTTTGCAGACAGAGGTAAGCAAACATAGGCGCCTTGGCTGCACGATAACCCGATATTGCAGTATTGCAATATTGGTACAAGCCTGTGTGCGATAGTATCGTGAACGATACATATCGCACACCCCTAGTGGCTAAGTGAACGTGCTATATTAGCAGCTACAAACAACGATGTCAATGCCATCATTTTCAGTATTCAAAACGTAATACCAGGGGAAGCGACGTTTAAATCCATTGATACTGTGATTAATCAAGACGAAATTGTCAATTACCCCATGGAATTCTTGAATTCACTCGATTTGCCAGGTATGCCACTGCACATTTTAACACTGAAAATTGGTGTGCCTATCATTCTTCTTCGAAACATCAATCCACCACGACTTTGCAACGGTACAAGACTTTAGGTGAAAAATATGAAAAACAATGTCATCGAAGCTACAATTCTAATGGGAAATTCAAGAGGGAAGATATACTGTTGCCACGTATTCCAATTATCTCAACAGATATTCCATTTGAGTTCAAGCGTTTGCAGTTTCCGGTGCGACTCGCTTTTGCAATGACCATCAACAAAGCACAAGAACAATCTCTGCATGTGTGTGGCCTAGATTTGGAGAATCCATGTTTCTCACATGGACAACTGTATGTGGCCTGCTCACGCGTCGGAAAACCTTCTGATTTATTTGTATACGCACCAGATGGAAAAACCAAAAATATAGTATATCCACAAGCACTCAAATAAATAAATAGAATTTAATTGACACTTTCAAATGATTTGCTAATGAAAATAAATATTAATAAAAATGACACAATGCAAATTGATTTTTTTTTTCATAATGAGTTTTCTTGAATTTCCTTTTTTCTGATATTGCAGCAACGCGCGACAGGTAAGCTAGTATGTTATAAGCACAGCTGGAAGTGATAATAATTTAGTGCTAAATATAAAAACGCATTGAGCTCTCAGGCAGGCTGGTGGGAGGCACTTATTAACTAGGCTGGTTTAGAAGAAAGATTACCTTAAATTGGAAGTACATTTAGTATATAATCCATGTGTTTTGTGTAGTCTTGTAATGTAAGGATAAGCAAGTCTAATAAAATGTTGCTCCTACAAATGTATTCTTTTACAGAAAACTTTTTATCTGCTCTTTTCTATTGCAGCAAGGTACCCCCAATTAGAAATCAAATAACCTTCACAAACAAGATAATATAGAAGCCCTCACTAGAGGGGGTTATTCACTAAAGTCCGAATTGTTGCGTATAGGTGCGAATTTGCCAGATGAAGACAGTCGCAATAGGCTGCTACTGTCGCAGTCACGTCTTTATTAAGAGAATATTGTTGCAGTCGCGACTGGGAAAATTGTCGCAATTTTAACATTAAGAAATTGTCGCAGATTTGCTATGAGAATCCTCTGCAAGTTCGACAGTCGAATTCGCACCTTAGTGAATAACCCCCTAGAACTTTGGTTATGTAACCTTCCATATGGGCTAGGAGTGAACAGCAACTAACAAATATTTTTCAGCCCCAATATGACTAGGGTATTCATTTACACACTGAAAGTCTAAGAAAATCAGTTCCTTTTTCCTATTAAATACTGTTGCATCAAACAAAAATTAGTTCCAGAAGCCTTGTATTGTTGTTTGAACACTTCCTGCACTTCAGGACCGGCCCTTCCAGTTATCCTACTAAACATTCTTTAGGCTGGATCGTGGTTCACAGACTCTAATACTGATATCAAAAGTTTGTAGGTATTATGGTTTGTTACAGACATAGTGGCATGTAGTCTGGTGGACTGTCTATGGTGTGATAAAATGTTTTGAATCAAAGAACTCACCCTTTCTTGAATGCACATTTGCCTTGATATTTACCTTCAAAATGGCAATGATCTACAAGCATGGCAGCACTCCATTTGGATTTTCCAAATATATTTCTTCACGCAGCTTTTATGTAACATTTCAGACATTTGGATCGATTTTTTTAGATCTGTGCAGGCACTTCAGTGGCCATTAGCTGAAATGAGGAAGGGGGCGGGTACTTCGTGACAGTCTATGTCACATGCAGAGGGAGGAAGTGAACTGCATCTGTGAGTGTTTTATCAGTTACATCTCATGTACTGCTATAGTTCTCCTTTAAGTAACAATTTGAGGTCTACAATTGAAAATAATTTTATATGCAAATCACAAATAAGTATATATTTTCTAAAAGGTAATGTTTGTCTCCCTCACTTTGTTTCTGCACTGCCCCTCTTTATTCTCCCATCCTCTAAAATATTCATTACCACCACTCCTAAACCATAGCTGACATCCTCTTCAGTTTTTTTTATATTGAGAATTTAGCAAAGTACTAATAATTGATGTTTCCTATGGCAAGTGGCTGAGCTGAAAGAATAATGTGGGTAGTTTTAAAGACTTTTAAAAACTTGTTTATATTTTTCTTTCGATAGATAAAAAAAATTCAAATTCAGTTGGCAACATTGCATAGCACTCCCTTACATATACTCTGCCCCTTCATCAATTCTTTAAGCCTCTCCCCTCAATATCCCCTATATTTTTTACCACTATCCTCTTGTTACTCCCTTCTGCTCTTCTTTTACCACTCATCCCACATTTTTCAATTGCTCTTAATGTTTCACTGCATATCAAAACCACTTTTCCCTCATATTGATCTCCTCAGAATGCTTAAGTTACCCCAAACCCCTGGTGCTACCTCAACAAATAGAGACAAAGGCAAATGTTAAAATACATGGTAAATAACCTCTCCAACATTTCATTAAAAAGTCTATGGGGGTTATTCACTTAAGTCCAAATTGTTGCGTATAGGTGCGAATTCACCAGATAAAGACAGTCGCCAGATAAAAACAATAGGCTGCTACTGTTGCAGTCGCGTCTTTATAATGAGAATATTGTCGCAGTCGCAACTTTATTATGGGAAAATTGTCGTGACTTTACAATGGGGAAATTGTAGCAGATTTACTATGGGAATCAACTGTTTGCGAATTCGACAGTCGAATTTGCACCTTAGTGAATAACCCCCTATTTTTCTATATACTTCATATACACTGCTCTGCCAGTATTGGCCTCTATTCTGCTAGCAGTGAAGCAGTTATTCCAGATCCTATTACACTGAGCTGCTCTTCCCTCTTATTACCACCTCTCCGCACCTTCTAAAATTAGTTTACTTTCAGCAAGGAGCTGCACTTCTCTCCAGCATTAGCAGTCTGCTGATTATTTTCAGCCTAGGAAGAGAACACTTGCTCCATTCTGTACAGACACTTAAGTAATTTGTAAAGATGTGAAGAGGTAAGCTAAGCAGGAGAGATTGGCTCAGTGTAAAATTTGAATAATTCTTTATGCATGAAGCTTTGCTTTGAGGGATACTTTCCTACACTAACTTAGCAATTATTAATCTTACAAAAATAAAGGTATATTAGAAAAGAGCATTTTTTTCCAGTAAGTTTATTATAAGCCAGAACTGTCTGGGGGTTTCTGTCCCAAGGCTGCCAACAGGGGGTACTGCTGTGGGTGGGGGGCACCACCATGTGGACTTAACAAGGCCCGTATGTAAGCTTCTGAGTACTGCCCAATTAAACTGATTACTTTCTGGACACTGAGCAGTGTAACACGTCAGTGTAAAAGGTGATGTAAAAATAGGTTAGAGGGGTCCTATTTGCCTGGTCGTAAGCAGATCTGTATTTTGTGATTACAGCCCTGCTCTGTCCTTTTTTAAGAAACAGTCTAGTCTCCAACAATTATTCAATACTATAACAGACACTGTTAAATCAACTGTTATTGCACTGTATTATTTACTTGTTTACCATGATTTTGAATTTATAGTCACATTCCTAGAGAAGCCCATCCAATCTAACCTATTTCCTCTTTGGCACATCATATAAATAAATACATTGAAAAGAACTAGAAACAAGCAGACAGGTGGTAACTCTGTGAGATTGGACACATGCAAGATTCTGATTGACTATACAGACTTTTTAGATCTTTCAGTCAATTCCTTGACTTAAACAACCAGTAATACCAAAAAATTAAACTTCTTCAAATGGACATATAGATAATATGTATTGAATTCATGCTTCCAAAAATTCCAAATTGTGTCCAAAAAGTAAAATATTTAGCTTTAGGGCACACTTTCTGAATGTGCTTTATCTAAAGAAGCATAGAAAACAAGGGACTGGATGAGATCTGTCAACCAACATGATTGCTATCAGTAAAGAGAAGAATAAACAGAAAGCACTATATGAATTCAGTTTCAAAGGCAAGATTTTTACAAGTGCTGTATTGGAATAACTGCCATGCTAATCCAAAGTGGAATTTTTTTATTTTTTTTATAACTGGTCCTTTAATATTCCAAACTGATGTGATGAAGAGGAAGTAGGTGAGAGAGAAGGAGCTTCAGTACAAAACTGGCTGTAAACAGAGATAGATATACATTTTTATTTAAAATACAATTCAAAAAGAACAGTTATAAATAGACAGGCCAATAACAGTTGGTGACTAAATTGTCCATTTAAATAAAATAAAAAAAGGCAGCAGAATTTTTTTAAAGGAACAGTCCAGCCAAAAAAAAAAAAAAAAAAACACATTTATTTATTTACGCTAATTACTAACTTTGATCAATGTGTCCTTCCTGGATGATGGCACGCTCTCCCATGTGACTTCTAGGGTTTCACTAGTTATAGCAAGCACAATAAAGTACACATAAATAAATAAATGCATCCTCATTTTACAAAAATAAATATTCATGGTCATTATTTTAATTAGTCTTTTTTTCTATAAATACTAAGACTTCTCCAGCTGTTGCTTCAAATCTATCGCTGTCCCTGTCTGTTTTGTATTCACTTCCTTTGAGGTTCATGCCATCCAGCTCTTTTATCCCCTACCTTTATGTGTTGCTGTAATATACAGGCAGCCCGCTGCTTCCTCACCTCCTCGCCTTTATCTCAGACTTTGAATCCTGGTTAGCCTTTTTTCTCTCTAATGATAGTCCCGCGCTTATTATGGAGGACTTTAACTGTCATATTGATAACCCCTCTTTATCTTGGCCTTCCCATTTTCTCCCTTTAACATCCTCTTTTGACGTTCACCAGAGGACTAATGCTAGCAAACATAAGGATGGTCATTTTCTAGATTTGGGGGGGGTTATTCACTAAAGTCCAAATTGTTGCATATAGGTGTGAATTCGCCAGCTAAAGACAGTTGCATCGCATCATACACTAGTGTGAAAAAAATATATAGCTCAATGAAAGCCTATGTACTCACCTAGTTCTGGACACACTAGTGTATGAGGAGCATACGCTGTGTCCAGAATGCTGCATGTAGCGTTTTGGCTGGCATATAATACGCCATGCACAAAATGCGGCCAGATAGGAAGAGCTGTGAACACCAAGGAAGCGTTCACACTGTCGCTGGTACAACAGAAAAATACACCAGAGCGTATTTTTTCACACTACTGTATGATACTCTAGTGTGAGCGTAGCCTAAGAGAGTCCAGACCTTCCACTCTTAATAACTCTTTTGAAGCTTCTGGTCCCCTGCCCACTATCCCCCAACTGCTCACTTTCCCCTCTAACCAATGCTAGGTTGTCCACTGCAACTAAACAAGTGTGTTTGCTACAGTGCTGATTTGAAGGTACTGTAGTTGCGGTGTATGCTGCAGACTAAAAGTGTTTTAAAGCAGCCATATGCCGCATACATTTGCATCAGCACTAAGCTCTACGTGGATGGATTTAAATGGATGACGTAAGAAACGAATCCGCTCTCCAGTGCCTTACGAACGTCGCAGATTCCTACCAGCAGCACCGAGTCACCTAACAATATACGTCACAACGTATAACGTGCCGGCACTGAGGCATGATGGAAAATGTAGTTCGGCATCAGATTATGTTTGCCTATGGATTAGACCTGCGAGGCTTCACCGTGGTACCCTCACTGCAGTTCACTCGTATGTGTTCTGTGGCCCTCGGGCAATCCATACTCTGGGAAGTACACGGCTCTCAGTATCGACGAGACGTGTGTAATCCTACTTTGATCAATAAAGTTATGTTGGGGCGTGAGGATAACCATGCCAGTCTTCCGGCGCTGGGTTGCAATTGGTCATGTGATAGGAAGGCGGGGCCGGCGCGGAGGAGGAGGAAGATGGCGGCGGCGAGCAGAGAGGGGAGATTGACAGTGGAATAACGATAATAACTCCACGGTGGGTGCTGGGCTGGACAGCTAGCGAGCTGTAACCTTGTGGGTATCATTGTCGGCTCTACAGGATCTAGCTCTGGCTCTCCCAGCTGCCATTAGCTAAAGCATTACATTCCCGCCGGGCCCGGTTTTTACCCATTAGATGTGTATGAGACAGCAACAAATATCACCACCATGTATTGGAATGGTGGTTGTGCACACTGTGTGTGTGTGTGTGTATATATATGTATGTATGTATGTATGTATGTATGTGTGTGTGTGTGTGTGTATGTATGTATGTATGTATGTATGTATATGTGTGTATGTGTATGTATACACACGCACGGGCTCCTGTTCACTCTCTACGTGAATATATGGATTCATTAGCACCTTGGCAGTCAGTATATATATATTAACTCTGTATATTTTAACAAAAGGACATCTAGGCACTGCATATATATGTGTGTGTGTTTTGAAGCTGCTGTTTGATCCAAGTGTATATGTTAGGGGCCCTGTGTATTTACTGGACATTCTGTGGATCACTATATGTATTGGGCTCCTTAGACACTGCATCTGTGTGTATATACTTAGTACCCATTGGCACTGTCTGTGTGACTATGTGGAGGCACTGCACCCTGTGTCTATAAACTGTGTGCTGTATCTGTCTTTTTGTATAGGGCTCACCAGACATGCTGCCTATGTGTGTATGGGGCCCCAGGGTACCATGTATATGTGCACCTCCGTTAGGCACTTGATGGGCACTGTGTGTATCTACAGGGAGCACCTTGGCACTATGTGTGTGTACATGCATACATATGCTGGGGCTAATGAGACAGTAGTAGCTCTAAGTTGGCACAGTGTCTTTTGTGCACTGTATGTGTCTGCACATGCATGCTGGTGCTATGGGGTATTGTGTCTATGGTGGAATGTGCTCTCTAGGGCTGTTGTATACTGTGTCTGTGGCTTCACATGTATAAGAGAACATTGTGTCTGCACACATGTATACTGTGGCTATGGGGGTGTTGTGTCTGGCTGCAGGTGTAAACTGGGGCTACAGGGTCCTGTCAGTGTGCTTGCTTCCATGCTAGGGATACAAGGGTTCTGTGTGTACTTTTGTGTGCTGGGACTACAAGGACAGCCATTTATATCTTTGTATAGATGGGGTAGTGACTCCACAGCCATGTGAGATTTTAATGTGTGCCCCTAAAATGGTTGTGCTCTTTAGAGACTTTTACTATAACAATGGAGTAATCATAACATCATTAGTTCAGATTGTTATTTTGCAGTTACTCCCTCCTCCTTGCTGCATTTTGACACAAAACTATCAGTCTGTTTAACTCTTACTTTCTATTCACCTTCTGTCTATGTCTTAGTGTATCAATAATATTACTATGTTTGATATCTTTGTGCTTTTCTATATTATTAGTTGATGATTATGACTCATATTGGGCTTGGAGCTATTTGCTGGTGTCCTTTGAATTCCCCAAAGGAAACAGCCAAAATTCTACATTTACTGGTATTCTGCCATAGATAGTTATAGAGGGCCTCAAAATAGCAAGTTACTTTGCATTCTCACCAGGACTAAATGCACAGCATAACATAATGCTAGTGTAGTCCTGGATTTAGCAAAAGTACAGATGAGAATCTTGTGAACCATTTCTGTTGTAGAATCTGTTGGGGTTATTCACTAAAGTCCGAATTGTTGCGTATAGGTGCAAACTCACTAGATAAAGACAGTCGCAATAGGCTGCTACTGTTGCAGTCGCATCTTTATAATGAGAATATTGTCGCAGTCGCGACTTTATTATGGAAAAAATTGTCGCAATCTTAACTTTAAAAAATTGTCACGGCTTTACAATGGGGAAATTGTCGCAGATTTGCTATGGTAATCCGCTGTTTGAGAAATCTACAGTCGAATTCGAGCTTTAGTGAATAACCCCCTGTATGTGTGTATAAAACAAAAAAACTTCTTTTTTTTCTAGATTTTAAAGGGATATTCTTGTTCCTAATTCTTTTTTTTTTTTTTTTTTTTTTTTTTTTTTTTTTTTTTTTTTAATAATCCTATTGAATTTCTGACACATAAATATCATTTTACTATTTTTTTTTTTTTGTGCTTAGAGATATTCAGTTTTCATTAAAACTGTCATTGCGCAGGTCTCATCTAAAGTACGATGTTGATAAGCCACTAGAACACACACCTATTTATAGCACTGTAGTCTATGCCTCAGTCATAAATTTTGCTGGATTTCTGTGCTGGCATGGCTAGGGATTTACTGTGAATTTTCCCCCACATGATTTACCATATGTGAGAAAATAGATCAACTTCCTGAAGACTTGGCTTTTGTCTTCAAAACTAACTGCATGAAAATACTTCAACTGACATGAATGCCATGGTATAATGTGACTTTATGGATAACTGATGTAGGTAGTTTGCCACATGCAGAAAAATAAACAGTGTAGTCATGTCATGTAGAACATGCAAATGATGCCTTATGTATGCACAAACAGCTTTACACATTTCTAGTCAATATTTTTTCCATGCTGATCCACCATAGTAAACTATATACGTTATTTTGCAGCATAAGGAAAACTTTTTTTTCTCCTGGTAATAATATCCCTTTAAAGTTTACTGTCAGGATGAAGGTTTCGAGAGGTGTAATGAATAATAAAATTGTGGGGCCAGTAAGTATGGTACAGGTAAAATTCTTACCTTTGAATTTGAATTCCTGTTTGGTATTTTTTAGTTTTTTGTTCTTACTCTTAAGAAATTAAATTCCTGGTTAGTCCTGTTGTCTCCAATGAAACTTTAGATAATAAGTTAGACTTTAGAGGTAAAAAGAAGTCACAAAGACATTCCTTTTACCTCAGAATCTATCACATAAAGGCAGTCTGCCCAATGACTCCAGGAAGTCAACAAGAAATAGACTTAAAGGAGAACTTTAGTACGTTTTCATACTTGCATGATCAGTCTAGTAACATTACAGTGGGAGCCTCATTGACTAATGTCTGAATAGTTGCATAGAGCTGTGAATTAACATTTATTCTTAACTTCCCCATGTTCACTTATTTTGCTAAGACTGAAGTGGTGAATACGTGATCAATTCGGGCGACTACACAAGTTGCGAACTGACGGAGCTCTTCACATCACTTTGCGTTCGTGTGCACAGGTACTTCTGTTGAGCAAAATGCAGAGTAGTGCAAATGTGACTAGGTGCTGCTCCAAATTCACCAGTTTGACTTCACCATTCAGACTGCTGAATTGGATTGATGGCAGGGCTCTATTGTTGCGCAAGGTGACTATTCAATTAAAAGTGATAATGGCGGCTGCTACTAAGTGGCAACATAACCTAGGGACAAGGTGACATAGAAATAGAATAGTCACAGAATACAGCTTGTGGGATATGATAAGACTGACGTCACTGCCCTTCACTTGTCAAATTCACCTCACTCCACATGACTTCTCATCCTACTTCTGTCTGATGGACTTTGTCACTCTATGCACCCAACAGCGTTCGCCACTGTCTGCCTGTGCGTCAAGTGTATTCTCCACTTAGTCATTTGTGAGAAGTGATTTTGTGACTATTTTGGCAATATGACTCAAATTGTAGCAAAGTGAATTTGCAATGTCAATGAGGCTCTAAATGTACTGCTGCTAGATCAGCATTCATCTTACAATCCTCAGCCCACGATCATGAGATGAATGCATTGCTGCTTTAGCTCTCTTCCTGGGTATGTATGTATGTGATTTAGATAGTACCCAACCCCTCCTGAAGTGCGCCAAACTTAAAGGCTATGAAAAGTTTGAATAAAACATTATTTATATTTGATATGTATACATTTAGAAAACCAACCTAAACATTAAACTCTAGAAATGATTTTTGGATCAGTAGAACTTGCCTCTTGTTAAAACAGCCGTGCTCCCACAGCCCTTCTGTGTACAGGCTCTTCCTGTATGGTGCTGATAAGCCCCGCCTCCCTTGTGACATCACTCATTATTCAGAGACCACATTCTTCTGTAGAATCCTTTTTCCTTCTCCTTATATAAAAAGCCTGTTCCCATTCCTGAGCATGTGCAGATGAAGCCTGTTCAACCGCCTCTGCGGTCAACTGTGGAGAGTGGGAGTCAGGGAAATGAGGGGGTGTGGCTATACACAGCAGGGAAATCATTCAAAACAAGAAAGCAGTTATAGGGGGCTATTGAGCCCTGCTGAATTTAGAAGTGAGTCAGGAGTTTAATTGCTATATTGCTTGACAATAGGTAAATGGAGCTTCCTTTATAGACAGGATTTACATACCCTCTAACCAACTGCACATGCACAGATTGGAAAAAATTATTCTGCACAGTTGGTTCAATTCGGCAAAATTATAAATGATAAAAATATAATTACTATAGTTCTTCTTTAATATCCTGCCTAAGATCTGAGTGACTACTTAGCTTTTATACTTCAGAAAATAAATATTCATTAAGTGCCCTAGAAATCCCAATTTAGCGGCAACTTTCAGAGAGACAATCTATAAAAATCTAAAGTCTAAAACCATATTTGGTATAGATGTTATTATTGCAAAATAAACATTTTTCTGCTATCCTAATATTTCTTTTATGCCTCTGCCATTTTGTACATCTGTACTTTTACCTTGCTATAATCACTTCCTTAAAGGAGAACTAGAAATTTGTTCAATTCAGGGAAGTTACCACAAGCACAGTAGCAGATATTTGTTAAAGTGCTTGCTCCTTTCGGAGAAACACAAAAATGGAATATTTTAAACTGGTCCTGTTTGTCCAGAATGCCCTGTTGAAGGGGGTGAATATGTGAGCTTTGGACGTGCAAATACACATTGTATGTACCGTATGTATAATTTTATTTATAAAGCACTGCAAATTTATGCAGCACTGTACAATTCAATAATACAATATAATACAATACCAGTATAATATCAACAAGGATATTATATTTTTTCAACAAGTGTGCATCTGGGAGTACATCAGGATCTGTTCAGTTTATTAAATAATGAGGTTCTTGTACTTATGCCCATAGAAAGTATACAAGTTATTAGGTAATTTATGGAAATTAACTAAAGGTTAAGGGGTACACAGAAGATGAGTAATATAATAAGAAAAGGATTTGAAAATACTTTATTAGTGGCTCCAACTTTGAGGCCTAGTGGATAGTTAGGTGAGCCATAGATAATGTCCTATCTCCCTGTATGATGGATTTGTAATAGTATTTGTTATAGTATATACGTAGGTCCTCCCTCCCTAGAACTTCTATGGTGTAAGTGGCTATTTTCAGATATGCCCCTTTGAAGTAATATGTTATGAAGAGTCTAGGAGAAGTGTACATGTTTAGTGGATTCTGAATGTGTTTCATGATGGGTAGTACATCACTGATGACAGATGACTGCCAGTGTTAATGCAGAATACACGGTAAATTAGCTATAGTATTGTGTGTCTGTCCAGTGTTTGAAGTTTTTTGGGGGGCTTTATTGCTTCCTTGTCTTGACAGATGACATGATGCTCATATTTCTGACTCTTTCAAGTTTAAAAGGTCCAAGGTTCTTTTGCTTGCTTGAAGGGGCATTATACAAAGTCACAAGTAGTTTTAGACATAATTTTTAGTAAATTTACCTAATTAGTAAAACAGGAGTACATCTATGTCTAAAAAATGGTCATGGTTAATATTTATCATAAACTCGCAAGGCAGTTTTCACAGTAATGGGATGTGTTTTTACTGTCTGAAATTGCCCTAGTATAAAAGTCTGACTTTTTTCATTGGATTCTGTGCATGAAATGTAATTTTTCCTCTGAGTATGCTTACTTCTTGGAGTAATTATGAAAATCATGTTATTAAATACAAATGTGTTTATAAATAGAGCTTCAGACAATAACCTATATTCAGTGCGTCTACTAAAGATTTGTATTATAATAAAGTGAAAAAATCCCCAGCTCTTAGGGTATGTTTTCCCTTATAGTGATGGATACCCTCAAGAAACTCACTTGTGTGTTTTGTTCAGAAATGCCATCCATTTTATCTATGTTGCTGACAATAATGATTATTTTGATGTTTTCAGATATATTGTGTAAATTCTAACGATTATGAAATGACAAGTAACATCAGAAAAATGAACATTTTATTTGGGTTGGCATGGCAGGTATTCCTATATAGTATAAGTAAAATTAATATTAACTTTAAAGTTGAATTCCTAATTTGAATTATTTTGTTTCTTTTTCTTCATTGTGAATGCAGAATTTTTTTTTTTTATATCAAGTAAACAAACCCCCACCTAATATGTTTCGCTATTTCTGTGGAACTTTCCCTAGAAAGGCCAATTTATAAAGATGTGGCTGCAACCAGCATAGAGAGAGATCACATAAACCAATAAAAATCAAGATTTCAACTTCAAATATGTCTTTGATAAGAAATGCATAGGAATAACAGTAATGTCAATTCAAATTGGATTTTTTTTCTGCTGTTACTAGTCCTTTAAGAAACTGCTTGTCATACCTCAAATGTAATGTCTGTCATTTAAGATAATAGTTTGTAATATTGTTTTTGTTCCCCTAGTGCATAATGCCATTGTTTTTTGGTGCACAGTAAACATGGAACAGGCTGAGGGATGAGCTTGATTTTGAGTTCTATCTTTGGTCGTTACAAAAGAAGATTCTAATGTATTGGATTAATCATATGCTGGCTTTACTGTTCATTCCAAAAGTGTATGGTATGACGGCATCAGGATTTATATTGGGCGACAACAGTTCTCGGGACAGTCTAAGCCTCAGCATATAGTGGATTATCAAGATTGGGTGTCTCGTACTTGGTCTTAAGAGACATACACACTTGTAACTACTACTTATGTAAGTATATCCTTAAAATACTCCTCAAATAAAACCTTACTGGTTATTTAAATTCACGTCTAATAAATGGATAATAAACTTTGTCCTTCAACTGTTTCAGAGTTACAACTAGGCTAATACTGCTGGGATTGTAGTTCTACAGGACAAAACTTTAAATTATATATTTTTAGAGTAATTTTTTGTTTATTTTGAAAGTATTTTTCTTCTCATGTGGAGACTGCCACTGGTACACCTTCTAGATGCACAAAAGCTGTTTTGGTCATGCTGAAGCGCTACTGCAGTTTTGCTTTTGTCCCTGCATGCCAACAGAGTCTAGAGCTCTTAGGTAGAGTTAGAGCCAGGTCTTTTATTTAATAGGCAACAGATTCAGAAGGGCATCAATGAGTATAAAGCAAACACCAACTTTTCAGGCCTATTTCCTTATAAGACCAGTAGCACCAAAAATATAAAAATCCCCATTTGGATTAGAATGACAGTTATTTAAATATAGCACT
The DNA here is from genome assembly GCA_019650415.1 of Pipa parva. Classification (NCBI taxonomy): domain Eukaryota; kingdom Metazoa; phylum Chordata; class Amphibia; order Anura; family Pipidae; genus Pipa; species Pipa parva. Next base: position 14,608 of record WMED01004567.1, read on the forward strand.
TATAAACTTTTAAGTTCAAAGCTGAAGATCATGATTGATCGTTAATTGTTTTAAGTCTGTTTTTATCTTTACTGATAGCAGCACCCATATTGAAGAAGTGTGCCTGAAAGCCTCAGTTTTTAATATCATGCATTAAGGACACAATTTTAGAAAATTAATATATAGTACTTATGCATTTGGGGCACTAAAATCAATCATGCTTGTTTACAATTCTGGAAGACATGGAATGCACGAGATTACAGAGATTGGGGCTCCGGAAAGCTACCTTGTGTACAGGCGTTTATTAGTAAGTAGGGCAACCTTTTCAAGGAAATCTGGCTGGTACACGTCACGCACACATTTCTTGGTGCAGTTTTCCAATGCTGCTTAATAAATCCTCCTGCTTCACTTGAAACAATTACTGGGGAGAAATGCTTCTCATTAAGTAATAGTGCTGCATATGTAAATATGTAATCTGACTATAGTTCTCCATGTAAGCCACTTATATTCTCACACAGTTTCCCTAGTACAGTTATCTGACCTACTAATGTACAACTGTCCAAGATAATGGAGCACATAAGGATCTTGTAAATATATAAAGCACAGTTTATGTTTCAGTCCTTGTCTAAAGCTTTTATAACAACAAGTTGTTGTATGAACAAACAAAATATATAAATATAGCCAAATGCATGCTTATGCTTTGCTGGTTCTTCACATCTACTGCATAGGACTGAAACAGAAGCCTACATGTATCCAGCTGAAAGGAACCAGATAGGTGATACTATCTAAGCCTCTAGAACAGCGGTTCTCAACCTTTTCGGCCGGCGACCCCGGCCCTGACGTCACCACGCCGCGACGTGATGACGTTTGCGGCTGACGTCACCCGCAGGAACCCTTATAAGAAGGGTTCCTGCGGCACTTCCGGGAGTCGGAGGCGGTTCTCGACCCCCGTGGGACGGCCTCGCGACCCCGGCGGGGGTCGCGACCCACAGGTTGAGAACCGCTGCTCTAGAATGTATTTCAAACTTTCCTCCATGTTTTTAATGTAATTTTAAAAAGTTGATACTGAATTTTAGGATATAGGGGCAATGTTAGGGTGAATAATCTGCCCTAACATTTTCAGTCTGTTTTGATTTTTTTTTTTTAAATAACCGTATTATTTTTGACATCTTTAACAATGGTATATATTTGTTTTTTAACTGATGATATAAAGTTAACATTTTAACATATGTTTTTCTGCTCTAGCACTGTTCTTATAACCTAAGCATAGGATATTGCATTGATGAAAATGTTAGTTTGTGTTTAGCCCCATAGCCTGCAGACTGTGGGACTATGTTTTGTACTTCTGTGGTGGTCAAGGAGGAGCAGGAAAAACAAACATTACTTACAGTATTTAAGTAAATTCATTATTTGCAGCGGAAATCTATTTTATAAAAGACAATACATTGTTGAAGTACTGTGGCAGTGTGGCACCAAACTGATATTGGCATCCTCGCTGATTCAACCATGTATATTCCACCATTAAGGAAAAGTGCACTAATCTCGTCTCCAGGGTTTTCTGGTAAAGTGGCACTGTGGGAGAACTCCCTTGATGGGCCAGTAGTAATCCATACACCATTTGTGCTTGCAAAATTTCAGTATTGCCCACTTTCCTCTGCTAGCATGTACCAGCACACAACTGTTGATCTTTTCAAAAATGAAGTGCCCCTCACAGTTCCCTCAACATATCCTTCTAGAGGCCCCCTCACCAGTGATGGACAATAGTGGCTTCATGTGTCAAACCCCGGGGTTCTAAATAGCCCACACCCAGATTGTCCTCAGGGGCTCTTCAGACCTCTAGTAGTTTTGCAGGGCCCAGGCTGCATCAGTGTGTCCACAAAGTTGATTGTCCCCACAATGGCCCTACACTTCCACTTGTATTTGTGGATTGCCCATGGATAATCACCAACAAGATAATACATATATTTACATATGGCCACTGACATCCCTAAGAATTTATCATAGTGCAAGCACATCTTGCCATATTAAGCTACAGAAGACTGTAGATACATACATTGTTTCCCCATATCTAACCTAGATACGCAGGAAATATTTTATCCCTGTTTTGCTCATGCAGTTACCTGCATGTTGATACTGATATGGTGGTGTTTTGACTTAAAATACACAAGATAGCATTAGTCACATTGAGTTCAGAACCATTATTTCAGCTGAAATTTCCAGGGCATTTGTGTCAAACAGGCATTGCTCTCCTAGATAGTGAGAAGTATATTCAGTCAGGAAATATATACATTTGGAACCAGAAGTTTACATACACTATATAAACACACATGCCTGTTTTTCTCACTATCTGACATGAAATCAGAATGAACCTTACCCATTTTAGGTCAATTAAGATTCCCCAAATTATTAATATTTGCCTGCCAAAATAATAAGAGAGAGAATTCTTTAAGGCATTTTTAGTACTTTCTGCATAGTCAAAAGTTTACATACATTTCATTAGCATTGCTCGATAAAGTGTATGATTTGGGTCAATTGTTTTGCATATCCTTCCACAAGCTTAACACAATAGTTGGTAGGAATTTTGGCCCATTTCTCCTGACAGAACTGGTGTAACTGAGCCATGTTTGTAGGTCACCTTGCTTGCACCTGCCTTTTCAGCTTTGCCCATAAATTTTTAATATTATTGAGATCAGGGCTTTGTGATGGCCACTCCAAAACATTGACTTGGTTATCTCTAAGTCACTTTGTAACCAGTTTAGCAGTAGGCATCAGGTCATTGTCCATTTGGAAGAGCCATTTTTGCCCAAGCTTTAAATTCCTGGCTGATGTCTTGAGATGTTGCTTCAGTATTGCCACATAATCTTCTTTTCTAATGATGCCATCTATTTTGTGAAATGCACCAGTCTCTCCTGTAACAAAACAATCCTACAACATGATACTCTTTTGTTTTTTTAGTGTCTATACTGAGTACCATCTCATACTGGTATTGTTCTATTTAGAAGACATTGCTCCCTCATATTTTACCTTTTTTGTGGTTCATGTGTTGATTTAGTAAATTCTAGTACTACTGTGTATTATATTTTTGTTCTAAAATTTCGCAAAGTTGCTGTGCTCATTCAGGAAAGTTTCCCACCCAGGAAAGGGTGTCTAACAATACATACGCAGTATGACTGCGATCAGGAGGAACAAGACTTCTACAATAAATTTTATAAATTAGCATTTTTATTTATATGTTACTCTAAATAATGAACAAGCAGAAATGTAAAAAAAAAAAAATTATACACATAAACTAAACAATTCATGTTAAATTCCTAAATGCATTGCATTGATTTTCCTGAAAAATTCTAATGAAATATATACATTGCAAAATGCTTACTGCTTGGTGAAATGTGGTGGGAAAAATCTTCAGGTCTGCAGGCTCCTTAAGTCTCTTAAAAGACTTAAATTATAAAACATAAGCATGTCTTTGATAAGAAATGGAGACTTTTCTTTTTCTTTAGTTTCTTTACTCAACACATTTATAGAATTTACTCAACACATTTATAGATGGCCACAACCATCTTGTTTGGGTGATTTTGATTCCCACAAAAGGGAAATACAAACAAAAAGAAACTTGCCCAAAGATAACATTTCAACAAGTAAGTTAGCAATAATTGCCATGATATTCCAAATGGATTTTTTTTTCCTTTTTCTCTTACTGCTGGTCCTGGTAACAAAAGTAAAATATATTACATCTTAAAACTTGCAGTTTAGGAATTAATATTACTACATAAGCTGGTCAGTCATTAACAATCAATACATTTTTTGCAGGGTTGAGTACCAGAGAGCGAGAGGCAGCAATGGAGAAAGGAGGTAACATACAGCTGGAAATTCCAGAGTACAGCAACTCAGTCCTGAACCATTTAAACCAGTTGCGTATGCAAGGACGACTGTGCGATATTGTTGTTAATGTCCAAGGGCAGTCATTCCGTGCCCATAAAGTTGTGCTAGCTGCAAGCTCCCCCTATTTCCGTGACCACATGTCCCTAAATGAAATGAGTGCTGTTTCACTTTCAGTTATAAAGAATCCTGGTGTATTTGAGCAACTGCTTTCCTTTTGCTACACAGGAAGGATCTGCCTGCAGATTGCTGACATTATCAGCTACTTGACAGCTGCCAGTTTCTTGCAGATGCAGCAAATTATAGACAAATGCACTCAAATACTGGAGGGTATTCACTTAAAAATCAACTCCCCAGAATCTGAAGAAGAACTAAGTCAAAGTCGATCCAAGCACACTGATAGGGTACAAGATTCTCATCGTGTGAGCCAGAGCCTGAGTCATTCCTTGAGTCCTAGACATAGTACCCCACGCAGCTCAGGTACTAGGAGGGGCCAGGTGAGCACTGTGCTGGACATCCGGGAGTTGAGCCCAGCTGAGGAATCTACTAGCCCGCAGATGGTAGAACAGGGATCAGATGTGGAAAGTAGAGAACCCATTCTACGAATCAATCGAGCAGGTCAATGGTATGTGGAGACAGGGTCAGCGGACCGTGGAGAACGTAGTGATGATGATGTCAGAGTGATGGGGGGACTGCGTATTAAGACGGAAAACCTTGATGAGTGGATGGGACCAGAAAACCAGCCTTCTGGTGAGGATGGTAGTAGTGCAGAAGAAGTAACAGCAATGGTGATTGATACAACAGGGCACAGTGTTGCTGGTCAGGAAAGCTATAGCTTGGGGTCATCTGGTACTAAAGTTTCCAGGCCAACAAGCAGTGAAATTGACAGGTGAGTTTTTGTACATCTGATTTGGGAATTTTAGTGATTACACAACAATTCCTTAGTTATTTTATATCCTTAATATTGACTTTTTTTTTTTTAATAGCAGTTTAATTCTACTTTATGAAGTGCATTTTTTATCCAAATATTCATATTAATGGAGTCCTTTTCAGATATTCATTTTTTTAGTATAGGTAATTAGCTTATGGGCAGTAAAACTGGGTTTCTGTTCCCTATCTATCCACAATTTTTATAGCAAAGATGCATTTAAAGGAACTTCAGTTTTTGTAATCCTCTTATAAGGGTGTTAGCAGCAAAAAAATTAAAATGACCTGTAACACAGAATTTGTATTCAATAAGGTACACAACCTTTCCAATATCCCCTTCGCTTAAAAGCTGATCCAGATGAAATTAAAACCTTCTGAAGTTTCTGCCAATTTTTATTTAATTGGAAAATTTAAAAAAATCTACCCAAAGACCCTAAATGGCAATCTGACTTGCCTTTGGATTATGCATAACTGTAGGGGTCAGAGCAGTCATAGTGGCAACCAAACATAACATGGTGATGTTGGAGGCAGGGGACCCTTTAGGCCTGTTATTCTTCTACTTATTTTTTTACCATCAGTGCTATTTTAATGTATGGCATGTTTCCAACAATTAATTGTATCTTCAAAGACAACCTGTTAAGGAAGGACATTCTGTAAAACTGCCTGCCTTTCTTGCAATGGATGTTTGTGTCATCCCCATATTCTTTTAGTACCTTTTTATACAGTGGTGTGAAAAAGTGTTTGCCCCTTTCCTCATTTCCTGTTTTTTTGCATATTTGTCACACTTAAGTGTTTCGGAACATCAAACCAATTTAAACAATAGTCAAGAATTAACACAAGTAAACACAAAACGCAATTTGTAAATGAAGGTGTTTATTATTAAAGGAGAAAAAAAAATCCAAACCATCATGGCCCTGAGTGAAAAAGTGTTTGCCATCCTTGTTAAAGCATACTATAACTGTGGTTTTTCACACCTGAGTTCAATTTCTCTAGCCACACCCAGGCCTGATTATTGCCACACCTGTTCTCAATCAAGACATCACTTAAATAGGAGCTGCCTGACACAGTAAAGTCCACCAAAAGATCCTTAAAAGCTTACACATCATACCGAGATCCAAAGAAATTCAGGAACAATTGAGAAAGAAAGTAATTGATATCTATCAGTCT
>WMED01004568.1:0-20557 GCA_019650415.1 Pipa parva
GAATAGACGCGAATTCGCACCATAACGCGACTATTCGGACTTTGATGAATAACCCCCCTAATCTCTTCTGACTGTGGAGTATCTTGTATCTACAAAAGTTTTCATGAACTTCTCTACTTGAAAGCTATGGATGTTTGGTTGTTTTTAGGCAAGGGACTGTTCCACCTGGATGTCAATTTTCCCAGCATTTGATTGTTAATTGTGAATACTTTATTTTTTAATTGAATTCATCCTGACTACACCAAACAAGAGTGGGCCAAGACGTCTATTTATTCTGGAATTATGCTCTAGTCCACTTACTAAGTGCTTATACAATTAAATGTGGGGTCCTTTGCTGTGTAGATATTGCGTAATGTGTTGTATAGTATAATTAATTTTATTGTGTTAGTAATGCGTAACCAGGGCTTATTTGAAAATCTGTGGGTATGTCTTTCCTTTATAACATCTTTAAAAGATGTCATTTTGCTGCTCCAAGTTGATACCATCTGTACACACAAACACAGATTGTACACACAAACACAGATTGTACACACAAACACAGATTGTACACACAACACATTACCAACAGCGAGTTCTAGTTCAGATTTCCTTTTGCATCTATTCACACACTGTGAGAAGAAGCCTCAAGTCATTATAGGGGAAATCAGGTGGGAAACCAACCACAACCCCACTAGATCTTTGTGTCTCCCTTACTAAGAGAAAGCCCTTCTCCCTTACATGTTGAATTGAATGACTGGTTCATTGACTTAACTAACATTGGTACTTTATATGTCAACCTCTTCTGGCAGGGAGTTGATACTGTATTCTCATTTACTTTTATGCATTGTTTTTTTCATGTACTTGGGTTCTCTTTAATATGTGCTCTTTTGGGTTTCTAAGTGGACTTAATGCTTTTTTGCTATTTTTTCACTTGAATAAATGCTTACACTTCAAAATACTTAGAAAGTGTGTGTCTATGTTCTGCAGTACACAATTCTTTATCTGCTTTAGTGTGTACCTTTATATTTTGTGTGTCCATAGGACAGCAGCTCTGTACAATTTGTTTTTGTAATGCTACTACAGAGTACTCACATCACATATGCCATCCTATCATAAAAATGTACAATGCAATTTGTAATTGGACTAAATTTATATTTAGTTTGGGAATTATATATGAATGATTCAACATCTTAAGACTGACATTCAAACTGCAGTTTTGTTGCTAGCCTGACCCTAGCAATCAAAGAGCAGTTTACATTTATGGTTAGAAAGAGACAAAATGAAAAGGCAAGTGACTTGCAAACTATAATAAAACAATAATGATAATAATAAAACTAAGGCCAGCTTCAAAGTTGTTTAGATTACTACTGTCTGTAACATAACATTCACAAGTTCACGTTCAGGTGAATTCCCTCTTAAAGGCAAGAATCACACAGGTTCTTCCTTCCTTATAGACATTTCCAGAACCCAGTTATTTATACTATGTTGAAAGGAATACAGACATGCAAACGCATTGTTTAACCCGTACTAAAGATATTCATTTACTATACACAAAGCAGGTTTCTGTACATATCCACTATTCAGACCATAAATGACCTGGTGCTGAGAATCATTTTAATTCATCAACAAAAATATTTATATTTTAGTATATACAGTATGCTTAGCTGCAAATAGCTTTTATTCTTACTAGTTGATACTAATTGATATACAGTAGTACCCTAATGAAAGTCTAGTCCCCATCAAATTATGCAGTCAGACCCACCTGCTGATTATATACTATAAAGTCCCACAATATGGAGAGGTAAGATCACATGAGTAGAACATGTGGCTAATGTCTCTATGATGTAAGCTGTTATAGAGATACTTGCCAAGGTTTAGCCAGGGAAACCTCTGGGAAATTAGTTTTGTTGTAGAGGTGCATACATGCCCCTAGCCTAGTAAGAGACATTCATTGTAGGTTAAGCTAGTCCACTGGTTGGTTGCTCAGTTGTGGGTTGCAGAATCAAAAGTTAAAAATCCTATAAAATTTCATCTGGCGAGATTATATCCTTGTACTACAGGTAGCAGTCAAGAAGGAGCAGACTGTCCCTATTTTCTTAGATAGTAATATATTTTTACTGTGTGTACATTTTCTAATTCCATCACAAAAACATCCAACTTTTCTATGTCTGCCAGCTACACCCTGTTCTATCACTGAAAAAAACAAAAAGGAGAATAGTCGCATATAAAGTAGCCCTGAATTCACATTTCATCACCACTTCCTCATGTTCACGTATTCAGCAGACTCTGTGATGAGGTGAATAAGCATCTAATTCAGGCAACTACTTTAGTTGTGATCGTACAAAGCACTTTGCATCACTTATGCATGAACAGGTACTTCAACTATTCAGCAAATGACAGAGTCTGTCGATGGAGTCAATTGTAGTAGGTGAATTGGCAATTCAGATTGGAGAATTGGGGGGGGTTGATGACAGGGCTCTGGTGTGGCTTATGGCAACCATTTCTTCAAAAGGGACAATGGGGACTGCAACTAAATGACAACATGAGTTAGGGGATAAGGTGACAGAAATAGATGTGTTATTCACTTTTCTACAGTTAGAGATATGGTGAGAATGATGTCACTGCACTTCACTGGGGGAATTCAAATCAGTTCCCATGACTTTGCATCCTACTTTTATTTGACTGTCTATGCCACACATGCATCTGGCAACGTTTGTCACTGTCCGCTTGTTCAACAAGTCTAACCGGTGCTTTATGACTAAGGAGAGGTGAATTTTCAACTATTTTGCCGATGTAACTCAAATTGCAGCGAGGTATATTCAGAATTTAGGCAATAAGGCCTTAAACATTTACAATGAAGCCCATAGCCTACCATATAACTTGCATCAATAAGGGTAACCAGAGAGGGAATACATCTGTAAAGATTTTGAGGGGAATTCACCATTCAGCGAAGTGAGCTCCCAATCCTTTGGCTCACTTCGCAAATGGTATTATGCGCTCGCTGATGTCCTGCACGCGGACATCAGTGAGCACATTAAAGGGATTCCAGTTTCGGCAAGGCAATTTTGCTCTCGCCGAGACTGGAATCCCTTTAATGTGCTCGCCGATGTCCACGTGCAGGACATCAGCGAGTGCATAATACCATTTGCGAAGTGAGTCGAAGGATTGGGAGCTCACTTCGCTGAATGGTGAATTCCCCTCTTTAACTGGCACAGCAAGACAGCCCAGTGGTTCATGGAATGCATTCCTTTGTAGCCAAAGTACAGAAAGTAGAAGTTTAAAAACATCTGGTTAGTAAATGAATGTTTGCCAGAGTTAGCCACAAGACTTCAACCATATTTTGGCCTTTGGACCATCTCTAATTTTATAAATTACACTTTTTCCAGTTTTAATTTCTCATTTTATTGAAGTATTTTTGTTATGCTTATACTAAACATTACACTTATACTAAAAAGGTAAAAGATTTCACGGTCACACAAAGCAAAAATCAGGATAATTTCTTCCTTTCTTTGTTATTTCTTTCCTATGATTTCCTGATTTCTATTTTTTTTATTCTTTTCTCCTCTTGTATTAAAGCTTTCAATGCATGTTCTGACAGTTTTATATTCAGGAATGTGGTTTATTTTATCGTTTCTCTGTAACAAATGATAAAAGGACAAGAGACAGGCCCCATTCTTAAAGTTTCCCAAGAGAAACTCACAGCAAACACCAATGGAAAAAGTCTGTAAGCATCACCATATCCCTGTAATTCAATCAATTTACCATGGAGACTCGATTCACTGTGAAATTTATTAAGATAGTGACAATACAAATTTGCAGTTTGTGGCAAAAGTCAGATATCAGCAAAAAAGAATACAAATAAAAAAGGCTTCTTTTTATACATCACTTTTGACAAAAGCCAATTCATAGCAAATGATGCATTTGGTTAGGGTTAGACTGGTCAGGGAGGTGATGGGAAATTTCATTGAAAGCCAGTGCAATTGTAATGATTACGAAACTTCTCCATCACAGAAGTTCTTTGCTGGGAACTTTTTGATATTCTATTATTGATCTTAGAGCAGCTTATCTCAAACTGTGATCTGGCACCCTGGGGAAGTCACTGTGAAATCAGAGACAGTCACGGTTATTCTGGCTACCAAATAATAATGCATTCACACTTTTGAATCAGTTATTCAGTTAAATAAAATATGTTTAACAGGATACCTACACATGTAAAGTACATACATAGGCAAGTATTTTTTCAATATATAGTTTTAATTTCTCAAATAGACAAATGTTTATCTTTTTTTCTTTATCTATCTTTGAGTGTATTGTCTGTGTATCTGGTTCCAGCTTGATTAATACTAGTTATTAATAATGGAAAAGGCAATCCATCTACTCTGCCTTTATCTTTTAGGTAAGATACATGATAATGCAGGCTGGGCATTTACTTTGTACCTGTGTCTCCATTGCCACTTCTCCATGTTCTCTTATTGACTAAACTCTGTGAAATGGAGAATGTGCAACCAATTCTGGCATCTATGAAGCAATCAATTTGACCATGACAAGTCTCAATCTTACAGAGCTCTTTGCATCACTTTACGTGCACGTGCACAAGTGCTTCTACTATTGACTAAGCAGCAGAGCAGGTCAAAAATGTTAATGCAACTAGGTGTACTGCTCCAAATTCACCTTTTTGACTTTGTAACTTCAAACTGGTGAATTGGGGGGTGGATGGTAGGGCTCCAGTGTTGTACAAGGTGACTATTTCATTAAAATTGACAATGGCAACTGCAACTAAATGACAATATGACCTATTTACAAGGTAACATAGAAATAGATAGAATATTCACAGAATACAGTTAGTGGAATATGGTGAGACTGATGTCACTGCCCTTCACGGGTTGAATTCACCTCACTCCTCAAGAATTCTCATCCTTCTTATATCCAACAGACTATGTCACACTATGTATCGGACGGCGTTTGCCACTGTTCGCTTGTTCTACAAATCTACTCTCTACTTAATCATTAATGAGAAGTGAATTCACAACTATTTTGGCAATGTGACTCTAATTGTAGCAAGGTGAATTCAACTGGTGAATTAATCCTTCAGTCAAGGGTGAATTCACCCTTTGATCCCTTAAAGTCACGGATCAAAATATTTTTGGATCAAATTTATTCTGAAGTTTTCATTTAGAGACATCACATGAAAGAGCATCAGTTAAAGAATTAGATACTGTGTCATCCCGATTCCAAAATTCTTTAAGCTGTAAATGAACAGAGTTTAAACAGATCAACTTCCCATACAAACTCATTACATTTTTTAGAGGGTACAAAACTCAGACCTTTACTCAACAAACAAGTCTCATCTGGTGTTAGTTTGTGGCTTGAGAGGTTAAAAACTAGAAGAATATTCTCATTCATCTATTCCTGGGAAAGTGACCTCTTGGACCCCCCCCCCCCCTGCAATATCTGCAATAAATGGAAAAATTCCAATTTTATACAGTTGAACGACTGCTGCTTGTTTTTGCTGTTCTTCGTTAGGCCAAAGCTGGATTTCTACATGGTTTGCTCCTGTTAAAGAAACTGATGGAGGTGCCTGGGAATTAACACATTTCACCTGAGCTGTTGTAAGTCATACTGAGATTTATTATAAGTGCTATAGATTGCCACCAGTAGAAATATGGTAATAAAACCTTTGGGTTGACTGGCACTAAAAGAATTAAATGAAAGGACATGCACTCTAGTTAGACACTGGCTGGCTATAGGAGCTGCTGGTTTCACACAAATGAATCCCTTCGGCCTGAAGGTTTACCCTATTTTGTATATTTTTGGATTGTGTGAGGAAATGGAGTCTCCAGAGTACAGGGAGAACAAACATACTCTGTGCAGATAATGTCCAGGGTTGAAATTAAATAAATATATATATATATAATTTTCCTATTACACCCTCATATTTACTTACCATGGGGGAGATATGCATATATTCACTACCAGCATTGTGGCATCCTCCTATGCACTCCCCCTGGACATTAGGTGTTTCTTTGAACAAGGAATTTTTCTCCAACCCAAATGACCAGTTACTTTACAGCTTCTGTTTCAGTCAGTTTCTCCCTGTTCAGTGATGTTGCACAATATTGCTGGAATTTCTAATGCGGCTTCAACCTGTTTTGCTATTTAAAATTTCTGTTTTTCAGCATGCTAGGACTGCATACAATGATTCACTGGTTAAGTCACTTCGCACCAGATTACTGTGGAAAAGTTTAATAACTTGTTTAATACTTGTTTCATTAAGTTCAAAAAGACATAGTTAATATAGTAATATTAGACTAAACAAGTGATGGAGTCGCTTGTACTTCATATTACCTGAAGTATAATAAAATGAGACAAAATACTACTTTTTACTGTAATATTAAAAAAAAAATATCCATAATAAAAGTTAGTTTTTGCATTTAGACGTGAGTTGTTTAAAGATATATCAAGTATCCTTGGTATTTGCTTCGTGCAAGCATTTATATTACTAAAAGAAAATACTTCTCGTCAGATACTTTAATCATTCAAAAATAAAGCAACTAGCCTTGTCCAAGGAATAAGGATCCTTCTGAACATCTTAAGAGATGGGTTGTTAGTGCAGCTAGTGTCAGAAAAATCTTTGATTGAGCAATTTTAGATTCCATTCTAGCTAATGCAGCTAAAGTATCAGTTGTAAAGATAGAGAAATATCTTGGTAACATGGACCATAGTGCAATCAACTATTGATATTAAAGTAGAATGACCTGTAGAATGGATGAAAGATGACCTTGATGAATAGAAACGCTAGGTGAACAGAAAGTGGACACTTTTGCACAAAACTGTAAAAGTTTACATGAGTCTAAAAAGGAACAGTGTATTGTTTTTAAATAGGAAATATATTCAACATGAGAAATTTCTTAAAAGGCACTGCCTCTTATAGGAATTGTAAGGAGGTAAGCAGCAGTTGTCTTCAATATTACCAGGTTTTTAATTATCTTAAACAATATAAAGCTTTAATAAGTGAAAAAAAAAGTTCAGTTCACAGGTTTAACTAACTTATATACACAGAAGCCAGGAATGTTTTCTGGCCTGAAGAAGGGAGGCTTGAGATCCCCCGAAACATTGTCACAATGCACTGCTATGGAAGTTTCAATAAACTGTTAAGTATCTTTAATGTATTTTTGCTGTGTGCAGTCTTGTATTCTTTATATACATTGCTATTTTTTCTGCCTGACATAACAAGACTAGCACCTCACCATATATATCATAGATGCCAACTCTCCCTTTAATACTTTCACCTCCCACCATCTATTTGAATTGCCCTTTCCCAACACATAGCCAGAAACTAAGGTATATTTTTATGACCACCTCTGTCTTTAAGCAACTCACTTAGTTTTACGGAGCGCATGGTAAGGAAATAAAATGAGTCCTAGGATTAATTCTGCCCTGGACATCATATCCATGAAGTTTGTATGTTTTTCCCATACTAGTATGGGTTTCCTCCAAGCAGTCTGGTTTTCTCCTACTAGGTTTACTGAAGCCATACTAAACTGGGCATAATCTGTGTCTGTTCTGTCTGAGAGATTTTATAGAAAAACAAGTTTATAAGCTCTACAGGGGCAGGGACTAAATTGAATTATTGATCTTTGTAATGAATAGTATAAGATGTCAACGCTAAATAAAGACTCAAAATATATAAATAAATTCACTTCCTTAACTCAAGAGGCAGGCACCAGAATGTGTAATGCAGCCTGCTGCCAGCCTAGTCAATCTGTGAAATAATTAGCTAACAGCACCAGCAGTCACAGTATGTCACTATATCACAGTAAGGCCAAGCCTTCTGTAATGATTACAAACTTCTATGTGTTTTTAAGTAGGGAAAGAGGCAGGTAGCTTCTCCTATGCAGTACTTCCTGAATCATTTATCCACAGTTGTCAGAAATAGTACTAATAACTCATTACTGTCATACAGTTCCTAAGTACATGCTTGAAAACCCTGCTAAAACATTTATTTTAGGGAAGCAGCCCATCCATTATTGCAATCCTTACTGAGCATACAAGGAGCATTGACTGGGTCAAACAGGTTAAATACACACCAACTATGATATCAATTTATCAATTTTGGGTGATGTAATTGTGTGTGTGCTTTGTCTCATAATACAATTATGTCTGGCAAATAGTGCATTATATTGAACTATTCTGGGGAAGCATTATGTCTGTATCAGCAAAGTAAATGTGGTACAACTATTTAACTAAGAATGCCTTGTGATGCCCTTATATTGGTATATATTGCATTAAGTGGTGCTGGATATAATTCTTTGAAAATATATATTTTTAAGCCAAGTATGAACAAAGCATTAAAAATGTATAATTTCCCAGGCATCCATTCACCATTTCCAAAGCTTTGTATATATCAAACACTGCAATGTGGAAAATTCAATACCAGCTTGGTTGCACACTTACTGAGCATTACTTTGCATGTGCATACACTGATAATTTGTCTATTCCTGAAGTGTCAGGGGGTTATTCATCAAAGTCCGAATTGTTGCATATAGGTGTGAATTCGCCAGATAAGGATAGTCGCAGTCGCAACAGGCTGCTATTGTCGCAGTCGTGTCTTTATAATAAGAATATTATCACAGTCGCGACTTTATTATGGTAAAATTGTCACAATCTTAACATCAAAAATTTGTCACGACTTTACAATGGGGAAATTGTAGCAGATTTACTATGGGAATCCGCCGTTTTTGAATTCGACATTAGAATTTGCACCTTAGTGAATACCCCCCTTCAGAGTCCATCAGAGTAGCAAAATCAGAAAAGGTGTCAAATTCACCAGATCAAAGTGACAATTTAGGGTATTGATGGCAGGGCTTCTACTCTTTCACTGATTATAATGCACTATGTAATAAACCTTGTCCAACAGCGTTCATCTCTTTGCTATGGGAATCCACCACTTAGTGAATAAGGAGTAGAGAATTTGCAACTATCTAACTGTGGTGACCCGATGTGACAAGAATTCACTTCAACAGTCACTTTCATGAATAAGCTGCTATGAGTTTCAGTATGGTTTTAGTAGTTTAAATGACTTTGCTGCTTGGTACTCCTTTTGTATTGCTCCTGGAGTAGTGGACTATTGGTTAAATAGACTAAGTCATTAAGCCTCCATACCATTATAAGGTTTAGGCATTTAGTTAAAGTGCATCTGTTAACTCAAAACTTGATAACTGAATTACTGAAAAGTTCTACTAATGAAATGAATGTTTTTGTAAATATATATATATTTTAGAAAATGTACCTTTATACAGCATTTCTCAATGTCATCTTCCCTGTCAGCCTAACTTTTCTTTCTCGAGTCGGGTTGGGAGAAGTTAAGAGGAAGTGTAATATATGATTGACAATTCGCTTCCTCCTGCGATATTCTCAAGTGCGTTCATGTAAATACGCTCTTCCTCATAAAGTAAATAAACCCCAGCTAGCAGGGTTCTCTGGGACTCCTACACCCCCCCGATCTCCCCCAGCATCAGCTCCCATCCACACTATTAATCATTAACCAGAAAGTAAGAGGTTATGATTTAAAACTCAATTATTTCCATAGTGCTACTGTAATATTAGCGCTATGGAAATAATTAGTACACAGTACTAATCACAGTCTAGCAGGGATCTGATTGGAGGAGCTATGTCAATCATTATTTAGCCACACCCACCCAACTTGGGAAAGAAAAGTCAGGCTGACAGGGAAGATGACAGAGAAAAATGCTGTATAAAGGTACATTTTTTTTAAATACATATATATTTAAAAAGATGTTTATTTCATTAGTACAACCTAAATTAGAGTTTTGAGGTGACAGGCGCACTTTAAGATAAACTGCACACTATGTGAAGGTTACTACACAAGATGATAAAAACAGGATAAACATAATGATGAAGGTAATAGCAGAATACTAAAAAGAACAAAGTAACAATAATAATTATAGATTAAAGACACAAGTTTATCAATTTAATTCTGTATTTATAAAGGTCAGATTAGACAAACCGTAGTTTACTCTGATGAAAGCAAAATAAACATTCACGGGAATTCAACAATCCTATACAGGGGTCCATTAATCTATAGCAACCAATCATATGTTAGCTTTCATTATTCTGCTTACTCTACACCAGTGAATGATAGCTGCTGATTGGCTTTTATAAGTTACTACTGTAGGCCTCTATAAAGTTTGTTCCTGTTGCTGAATTCCCCTGACTTTCAGTAATGAAAAGACAGTAGTGTCAGCTATTACTGTTAGTATCTTTGTGAGTATGTAGGGAAATGTCACAAATATTATTTCATACATTTCAATATGTAAGTATAAGGGACATGCAGATGGTGGCACAGGGACTGGACAATAATAAAGTTAATGATTTTCTAAATATGTAAAATGAGGCCTGGTGAAGTGTACAAGAGATGTAAGCTTTTTGTTTGATAGAAGAAGCTTAGTGCTGGTAAATCTGGGTTTTAACATAGGTGTCAGGTAATGTCATACTAGTAGTGAAAGGCAGCCTAAGGCCCCAGCAAGGTGTGTAAGTGGGTTATAGCATTAATGGATTTACTTTATAAGATACACAAAGGATAATGTGGTAATTACTCAAATGGTGGCATATGGTTTTAGGGTTAACTGGTAGATATATATGCATTCATTTTTTTTCTAAAGGCAGTTACTCATTTAACAAATTAAAGCAGCAATGGTGAACCTATGGCACGAGTGCCAGAGAGGGCATGCAGAGCCCTTTCTGTGGGCACATGCATCATCACCACTGCTGCCTTCAGTGCAGGCTGCGAACCTGACCTGATAGTTTTCAGTTCAGATCTGCAGCCTACAATGAAGGAGTGCTTGCTCACTGGGGAGCACTCCTTCCCAGTCACTGGTGCGTTCCTCCCACAATGCAGGTGTGATGATGTCACTCATCAGTGCTGGCACTTTGGGGGACAGCGCTGATGAGTGACGTCACCTTTTCGGCACTCAGTGCCAAAAAGGTTTGCCGTCAAGGAATTAAAGGAACAGTTTACTGGGGTACTTGGTTTTCTCACAGTGGTGTGTTGTAGTTAACTTTGAGGCATTTAATAAAATAACTTCACTTACATTTAAAAATACATTAAGGTAATTATGAGTGCCCCTTTTGTTCTATTTTTCCACCAATGTATGCCCTTCTTAGAACCTTGTTGTGTGGAGGCATTACCCAATACATGCATAGAGAACGTGCTTGCTGTAGAACGGAGTACAGTAAATAGTAAGCTATGCTGGCAATTGGAAATGGAGCGTGCTAGTAGGTATGCTCTCCTTAATATGCAGCTAACTTTGTTCTAAGTGAGGTACCATAGAGTTGCAGGCAAAACTTACACATTAAAAGCGGCTTGATAATAACAGAGGGAATTGAGAGTTAGTGCTATATTAAAAGGTGTATATCGTATTCATTAAAAAAAAAACTTAGCATGTATATTAGGCTTAGGGTTTATTATGCACATTAATTTACAAAATCGAAAACGTTGATTTCAATCTTTTCGAGTTTTTGAATTAAAAACAGGTGTTTGATCTAAAGATATCAATTGATTTTTTTCTGATCAAAACATTTGAATCGATATTTTTCAAACACCTGTTTTTACTTCAAAGAAACTCAAAAAAAGGTCAAACTCAACCTTTGCGAGTTTTGTAAATTTTGCCTTTCAAAACACCTTTTCACATTATAAGCTTATTGAATTGCACAATACTGTTCTTTTAAACAGCATATTATTTTGGTAAAACAAAACCACAAGTTAGCGTTTGTCTGTAGTTCAGTTAGAAAATAGAGACATTCCTCTCCATTACGTTTACCTTTAAGGAATGCCTTGCCAGTGTTAAACACAGACTGTTCTTTCTCACACTTCACATTATTTTACTCTCTTGTGGATTCACACAATCTCCACTGAGACACAGAAGTTTCCTTTTCTTTACAGCATCACCTCATTAGGACAACTTTGGCTGCTCTCCAAACAATATTCACTATGTTGATATCAGACCCTTCTGCAATTTGACTCTCCCAACTTTCACACATTCTCTGCCTTTAGCTTGCAGTCACAATTCAAAACAATTCATATAATGATTTATTATTCCCTTTGTAAACCTTGCTCCTATGACTCCTTCAGTCAGAGTCTGAGATATGCAGATAATAAATACAGCCTTGCTTGCTGAAGGTGCGGAGATTGCACTGATAAAATTCTAAAACTAGTGTCTCATCAAATATGGATTACATCTAAACAGAAAGAAAAACAGGGTAACTAAGTAATGATAAAGCATCATGTGGGGGTCTTTAGATGGATTTGAACCAAGGAATTCTAGCCTTTTTGGAAGTAAAACTGTTGTTGTGCTATCTGCTGAGTGTGGAACTCTGAGCAGTGTGTCTGCTGTCCATTGAGCTTAGTATTGAACCAGTAGGTTGCTGAGCTGGTAAATATCAACACACTTGCTATCCTGCAATCCGCAGCCCTTTAAAAAGCCAGTCACCTCGTGCGTCTTGTTGCCCAAGCTGGTTTCTGTTTTACAGATTCTGCCAAAGCCCTCATCCGATTCTAGTTGTTTCTTCGTTGTGCTGACATTGCCTGTTTCTCCAGTTAGGACTCTTCCTACATGCCCTGACTGTTTTTGTTTTAGACCAATCTTCTGCTTGACTATTTTGGATTTGACACTACTAGTTCTTTTCAAGCAGCCATTGCCCTGACTTGCTCATGCTACCCTAAGTATGGGATCTCAGTGTTTCTTGATGCAGAATGTCCGAGTCCCAAAAAAGGGCATCAGTGAACACTCGGTCTGACTGGGCTCTCCTCCATTCTTGGGAGCGTACATTTTTTGGCCTGGTTATTTGTATCCAAACCTAACCGTGCTTTACAGAATCATAATCATGTTCTCAAATTATCCTAAATGTTTATTTACTTACTGATCTTACTATTTCAAGTGACTTTACTTCACATATATGTTTTTATGCTAGGATTTGTAATTAGTGATTAGAATGGGGTTTGTTGACCCCATTCATGTCATGAAACTAAATTCTCATTACATGTTTATCCTCCTAAAAATAATGTGAACTAGATGGTATTATATAATTATTTCTCTTTCTCTAGCTAACATACTAGCTTTAGTAGGTGAAGACTGGAATTTTCATTTAGTAACCTTTTTAGGTTATGCTTTAGGAAGACACGGGTAGATATAATTAGGGTAATAGTGACCAGTCATTTTAAACAAATTCTAGATTCCTAATAAGTTATAATTATATTCCAATGCAATGTGCGTTGAAGGTATGTTTTCTTCAGCATAGAAATAACTTATTTATCTACAGGAAGAACAGGAAATCATGTTGAACCTCTAGTTGAGGAATTCAAAGCGTTAATGGTGGAAAGTATAAATAAAATCATTACATTGTAGATTCCCTGTTTACTTCTGTCAGCAACTCCATATTTTAAAGGTGGGAAAAGGGACTGAACTAATTTGATTTCCTCTTTTCTATCCTGCATAGTGCAGTTATGATTCAAGCAATAAGTATGCTAAACCTACTGATTGTGTGGTGATTTCTCTTTTGCCTTAATATACTTCATGTGGTTTCCATGACAATGTGTTATAACCACATGGTAGCGCATATAACTACCTAGGAATGATCTCCCAGTTTGTGATTCTTTACACAGTATAAATGAAAACAATGAACAGGGAATTGTTTATCCATTTTTCTAGCATTGATAAATGCCTACTACACAAAGAACACCACTACCCAGTCCTGTAATGAAAGACCTTAATCTTTGTCCATTCATAAGAGTTATTAGACGAGACAACTAACATCTTCATGTAGGCAGCACATCATCTGTTGACCTGTCAAAGGCTATATAGAACTCCACAATCAAAGATGAAAGGCAAGTGTTACTAAAGGAACAAGATTCTTCTAAAAATGTTAACATGAAAACAGCTGTATTGCCTGAGATATTTTATTACCTATGTGGAATAAAATCCCAGGATGGGGCCTTGTCTTTTTCACACACTCTGACATGTCATTATGAATCTGTCTGAGTAAAGCATTTGGCAGGTCCCTCTGCACCTCATCACCTCTTCGCCTCATAAACTGTTGTGTTGTTAACAATAGTTCACTATAAAATTGCACATTAAATATTTATTATGTTTATTGTGGAAATGCATAAATGCCAGTTGATACAAGATGTGCAGCATATTTGCTAAGTGGATTCAGCTTCTTGCTGTCTGAGAATTTCTTATTCACTGGAAAGGTTTTATAGACAAGCTTACTTTGTATGAAATCAAAGTATGCATTACAAGACCTTGTGCACCTGATACCAGTCTATTGCTGCCCATTTCTGTCTATTACAAACTTCTGTACTAAGACTTTTGTTTTAATTATGGGACCATATCAATGCACTCACACAACTGGAAAATTTTGTGAAACCAAGTTCCTAATACTGGAGTATACAACACTAATACACAGCATTACATTCAAATTATAGATACTTCAAAGACTAAGTTGAATATACTGCATGCGTAATAGAGGGTGTTGCTTAATTACCTAAGAAATACTATGTATATTTTGTCTGATTTTTCCTTAATATTGCTTAATTATATTTCCTCTCCTCAAAGTAGCAAGCAAATAAGATGATAACAGAATACAAAATAAAATAAATAACATTGATTTATATTTGACAAGTGCATACCATGCATTACCACAGTAGATGTCTTTATCAGGATAAAAGTAAGCATTATTTTGACTGCAACTTGTTGCTAAAGCGGATCTCTTTAGGGAGTCACTAAATTATTCATACTGCTCACTTCAATCAGTAGCCAAGCTGAACCTAGAACACCCAAGAGAGTGTTGTCCTGTCTACCATTCCTTAGTGGGCCAAGGGATACTTATAAAACTATATAATAATATAAGAATTTAGACAGACTAGTATTAAATCCCACAGGTGGCACCTTAGAAACAAATTTAGTGCTCTTCCCACCCCCATCCTTACTCCCACACACTGGACATGTCCCTTCCTAGATCGACTTATCAATGGGAGGGTGCATCACTAACATGGAAGAGTTTAGCACAAACTCAAACTCTTCAGCTAGACCTAAATAAAAAGGGAAATTACCCTACACATTTTTTCAGTGCTTGTCTAAGTAGGATATTTTATTATTGGGTACTGTGGGCTAATGAATCATAAAATATTACATTACCTGGTAACAGGACACTGGAATCAGAGACAAGTAGAGTATAGGTGATACCTTTTATTGGCTAAAGGAATAGATGGTAAATGCAAGCTTTCGAGACTACTTAGGTCTTTTCTTCATGCATGGACACTGGTATTGACACATAAGGACACTGGAGTGACATGGGGAAAAAAAAGAATTACTGTATATTCTTCAGTGTTTGGTGTAAACAACTTCAGTCCCTCTAATTCTGCCTCATAAGTCTTCCTTCTCTATTGTAGTTAATACATATATAGATATTCAGACTACACAGGTTGCTCAAACAATTTGCTTCCATTTAGTTTGCTTCTTAGTTCTTATTTCAGTCTTTATGAAAAGCACATTTCTTTTATGGGTAGAATCAAGACTAAGGGGGGAATTCACCATTGAGCGAAGTGAGCCGAAGAATTCAGAGCTCACTTCGCTCAATGGTGAATTCCCCCCTAAATGTTCAGACTTAGCCTGGGCAATTGTCCAGTTAAGAATTGGGCAAAGAGAAACAGTTGTCCAGTTCCTATTTTCACTCCTGAGGACACAGTGTTGCTATCCACAAGGAGTTCCTTAGGTTTGCTTTTAAGTATACTATTTTTGGGTCATTTGACAAGTTAAATTGGTAATATAAACCCAAACTCCCTCCCATCTTTGTGCCTCAAAAATGTTTCATAGAGCCCTCTGGAAGATGGCTTCTCTTGCTTGCCCTGTCATAGCTGATCAACAATCAGAATATGAAATAATGCAAATATTGGATTCCATGATTTCCAGAAGTAAACTTTAATTTTTAGTGGCAGGATGTGGCAACCAGAGATTTAAATAGTTAAGCAATTGGGCACCTGAGCTTCAAGGTTTGTTGCAGTAGGCTCCAGTACCCATGATTCTATGGGTTGTTCTCACACTCCTATTCTGCTGTGGTGTTTTCCTCTTTTGGATGCTAGTCCTGCCTTTAGGTTCAACTCTATGTCTCCAATCCTAGATGCTGGTTTTCTGCTGTTCCAGTTCTGCTATGTCTCTTGCTTCAAGCTTAGGGTCAGATTTCCCTATAACCTCAATCTTGGCACATTCAGAAACTTTATAAAAGGGAGCGTGCTTGACAAGGCTCCTGCAATCCCAAGACACATAAACAGTACTTAAAATATCAAATTAGCAGCTCACTTTATGTTCAGGGGAGACCCCATTTTTGTTTGCAGAAAAATAAAAGGCAAAACGTTTCAGGGTGGTCTAAACCTCCCTTCCTCAGGTGCCTTTTATCGTTCTGCAAATAAAAATGGGATTTCTCCCCTGAACATAAGGTGTCTGCTGATTTTTTATATTTCATATTTCCCTATAGGCACAAAAGGTCCATGCCTATTGTTGACTCAGTGAGAAATATCATTTGAGGTATGTGTGGCAAGGGCTGCATAGCATTGACTGGGTATGTTTGGGAAAATGTACAGCACTATAGGATATGTGTGCGGGTTTGCATATATAATTATTTTTAGAAAAGTATGTGTCAGTTAGTGGGTGTGGCCTAAAGCACCAGACATTTTTGTGCCTATAGGCTCCAAAATTGAAAATCCAGCACTGCTCAAGCTATAATTCTGTTGTTTTGCCTCCATTGTCTCTATCTCAGTGTTGGAGTTCACCAATTCTAACCTCCTGTAATACTGTTTTTAATGTTCTACAGCTGAAAGGCTAATGTTGGTGACCTTGGGGGCACCCTAGGTGCAAAGGTCTCATCCCTTAGACTGGCATAGAGAATCCACCCTCTTTCCCCAATTGCCATAAAACTAATGCAATTTAGTCACATGACAATATGGGGTCTGTGTTTGGTGATTTAACTTAAGAAATGTTAATGAACATATTGTACAAATCCCATATTGGATTCTGCAATCCGATTTATCTCGGGCATAATAATTTAAGAAGAAATACCTCTAATAAGATTTAGAGCTTCATATGTTGTTTGGGATACTGCTGATGGAGAAAACAAGGTTTGAGTAATGATAATGGCACAATTTAATGAAATAATGTATTATGCTGCTTCGTGGTGCAAGATATTGGAAGGCATTTGCAAATGCTACAACTGGAAAATATGAGTTTTTGGAGGATATAAAAATTATCTTTTTGACACATCTAAATGTTAAATTCTCTGTGCCAAGAAATATTTTGTCTTTGTTATGTCTATTGACCAGACACAGAGTGCCCTACGGCTTTGTCTACAAAGGTGCATTTACATTAAATATGTATGTAGCAAATGAGTGGTATTGGGATAGATAACACTGCTGTCTGAGCAAGAAGAAACTATTAGATCATATAACCGATTTCTGGTCTGGAAGCTAAATGATGTCTATAGTGTCTTTTTAAGTTTCTTTTTGCAGACACTTTTTAATCTGTGTTTATTTGTTCACATTATGTATAGATAGGTTATACCTGTAATTATGTTTATATATGTTTGACTTGTATGCAAGCTAGAAGCCTTGGGCAGGGTGCCTATAAACAAAGTTCATTAATGGTATTTTTTTTTCTCAGCAAATCAGAAATGTAATAATTTATAATTCTTGCATGAAATAAACAATCAACCTGAGTAATCCAGGAAGTCCAACTGAAACCTGAATGTTCACCGACTGGCACAGACACATGACAAAAGAATTTTTAATTATGTTAGCAGTGTATGGCCTACAGTGCAAGCCAGAATTTAGTGACTAATCAAATCAAATGAATTTCCCCCATAATGAATTTACTTGAAAAATAATCACAGTAATTGCATACTTTATTACTTATAACAGTGGCCCTTAAAAGGAATAATTTCCCTTAGATACAATAGGGCTTATTTTACATACATCTATTTCATTCAGTTTCAGGTAGTTAATGACTAAAGTGAGAATTCAACTGTCTAATTATCAAACAGCGGATTCCCATAGCAAATCTGCGACCATTTTAATATTCAGCGTCAATATTTCCTAGTAAAGATGGCAACGCAACAATATTCCCATAATTAAGTCGTGACTGTGACAGTAGCTGTCTATTCCAACAGTCTTAAGCTGGCAAATTCACACCTTTATGCAAAAATTCAGAATTTGGCCAATAACCCCTCAGTGTTTATCTGTCTCTTTTTATATTGGTTATTAGGCAACCCAGTGTTGGACTGGCCTACCGGCACACTGGGAAAATTCCCAGTGGGCCCCATGCCCCTGAGTGGGAATAGCCCTACATTATAGACCTCATCACTGTGATGTAGCTACCCCTTTGTTAAACATAGATGATACCACTAAGCACATTAAGCTTAATGGCCAATAGCATTACTATGAATCAGCAGCATTGCTGACACCCTCAGGTGGTCCAGAAAAGAACTCTATTTTCTACACAGCCTAATCCTGACTCCACATTCCATATCTAAATAAGAGGACAGTGATTCAGCAATGATCCTGCAGCAGCTACCTAAAAGAACACAGCAGGAAAAGGGTTAATTGATAAGGGGGCTATCACTACAGTCTACAAAGAGAATCCCAATGGCAACAGACCTCAAATAAACAATGAAAGACAATATTGTGGGCTTACTAGTTGATATGCTTTATCAAGAGTGAATTGAATATTAAACTCTAGATCTTTGTCATTAATTTATGTGCAAGGTTCCTGTCTCATCATCGGAAACTGCAAATAAACATCTTCAGCTATTGCAGTTAGTATAATTCCATCAATACAAACAAGTAACTAGCTACCCCCATTCATTTTTCTCTTTCCTTAGGGATGGCCAATATTGGACAGACCTCTGGAGCATACCTCCAGAAATTGCAGTTAATTCCATCCACAAGACTTTTCTTTTAGCCAGACTTCAGCTTTAATAGTGTTATAATCATTCTCTGAATGGAACTGTCACTTAGTTTGTCAGATTGTGGGTTTTACGAATTAGTTTGTTATAAATTGGGTTTATGTCAGGAGCTATTCTTTATTTGTTTAAAGCTGCAGTGTCACAGTTCCAGCACTTCTGTTAGTGTGTGCATTTATAAATATGTCACTTAGTGTGTCTATGTAGGCCGACCTAGGTTTCTTGTAGGTAGGAAATATAACCAGAAGATTTGTCATGGGAAATTTACTCTTAGAGAAATTGATGAAAAACTTTCTACAGATTAAATGACATCACACCTGCATTGTGACCTTTGGTATGAGAGAATAATCTTATCTTTGTATTTCTAAATAAGCTGTGCTAATTGACAATTAGCACTACTACTGAGGGACATAAACACTTCTCTAATCATTATCTGTTGCTACACTTCTAATTAGTTAAATAAGCAGCCACAATAATAGCCTTGATGAAAGTATTTATCACAGTTATACAAGTGACATAACACTATAGGTAGCATTTTGAAGGTTACAAGAGTATATCACTTAAACTCTGCATGATTATTTTTTTTACAAATTTTAGCCAGGCAAAAAAAAAATTATATAAATTATATATATATATATATATATATATATATATATATATATATATATAAAAATTTGTGTGTGCATTTGTATAGTGCTGACATTATCCAGAGCACTTTACAGAGATTACTTATTCAATTCATTCCCTGCCCCAATGCTGCTAACAATCTAGTTTCCTTATACAGTTACACACAGAGGCATAGACTACGACCAATTAGTCAGACTTGAATTAAGCCAATATGTTTTCTGGATTGTGGGAGGGAACTGAAGTGCCCAGAGGAAACCCATGCAATTACAGGGACTGCATACAAACTCCATGCAGATGACATCCAGGGTGAAATTCAACCCTATATATGGTTCCTCTGCAACTATGAAAATCTGTTTATTGTAGGATGGTAAAATTATTACAAGACATTTCATTTTCCTAAAATGGAGTTTAACATGTAGAGGTTATATTTTAATGCAGTGTAATGTATTAGAGATGAAGCAGTAGAAAATGTGTTCTATGTTAGTGCTCTATCATGTGGGGTTTATGAGCTATTGTATTGTACAATAATAGGAGAATATTTTCAGGAAGTGTCCAAAAATGCAAATGCAAATGCAAATTCAGCCAGAATAGCTCTAGTGAAGTGAAATATCATCTTCCTGTGGACTTGCTTAAAGGACACAGTGTCACTATCACTAATTCTTTCTTAATGAATCAAAATACTATTAATAGGCATGACTGATCCTAAGAAATGACAGTCACCAGTTTGCCACATTATGATCACTATGATTGACCGTATTAAAATCTCCTACTTTACAAGTAATTTTGAAATCTCTTAAAAGTGACACTATTCCTAGTTCTTGTTGCTATTTGTTAAATTTATATACGTTGTAGGCTCCATATAAAATTGGCTGTACAAGTGCTGGTCAACGAATTAGAATAATTTGAAATAGTGCAATCATGAAAT
>WMED01004569.1:0-20556 GCA_019650415.1 Pipa parva
ACTTTTATAGTAACTTTTAAAGTTTTAAAATCAATCGTACATTTATTGTATTCAAACATTCATTGCATTTGAATTGTTGTGGGCGCTTTACCCTTGTCTGAATAGGAACCTTTGGTTACTTTCATCCTACTTATATAGTGTAATAACGTTTTATTAATGACTTATCTAAAATAAAAACAGCACATGTAATCACAAGCGTACTGTTTGTATCTGGCTTATACAAAACAGTAAATTAAAGAAGAAACGCAGGTTCAGAAGTTATGAAGAAAGACAAATGATCAGGACTCCCCACAATGCATAAAGGATGCTCCCTTATCCTATGACCGAATCGGCAGAAATATCCGAGCAATATAAATCCAAATAGTATGTGGTGGGTAAGTCCTAGTGCCTACTAAACGCATTTCACCGCGTTGCTCAGATACTTCTGCTGATTCGGTCATTGGTTAAAGGAGCATCCTTTATGCATTGATGCACAGAGCTCTGAAAATTGATGCACAGAGCTCTGAAAGTTTGCGACTCGTATAGTTGCCCGAATTGGTCATGCATTCACCAGACTTTTCTCAATAAGTGAACATGGGGAAGTGCGAATTCACAGCTCTATGCGACTATTTGGATTTTAGTCAATGAGTCTCTGAAATTTTTGATATAATGTAATTTTTAAACAGATCCCAAAAGTGCTTAGATGCGTTTGTGTGTGTGTGTGTGTGTGTGTGTATATATATATATATATACTATATTAGCTATATATATATATTAGCTCTACCCAGCCACGCGTTGCTGTGAGAGTTAAGATTTTGAACAAATGAACATTTACCTTTATATAGATAAATAAATTAAAAAATATATATTTTGTATTGTATTTGTATTGTATTTATTCATTTTTATATAGCACTACTACTGTATATTACGCAGCGCTTTACAGAGATTCATCCTGCCCCGTGGAGCTTACAATCTAGTTTTCCTATTCAGTCACACACAGATATATGTTTTTTTTGGATATATATATGTGTGTGTGTGTGTGTGTGCTCTTATGCCATTGTTAAACTGATTTTGTAGTGGTTGAACTTGGTTCAATATTGGTTTGTAGACCATTTGTGGCCTCAGATCGAGAATGTCGAATTTATTCAAAGTAATAAGAAGCCAAGCCGTATCTGTTATCCTGATGCATTAAAAATTCAGCAGTTATAATAAATCCAGTCTGCCAATGTCCAATACTGAAATCCATATATGTTAGCCCACAGAATGCCTGCCCAGTGAGTAATCCTATCATTTATATAGTTGTCCAAATGATTAGATAGGATAATATTTGACAAAATATGGCTACTGTGTATTCTAATTATGTTAATGCATATATTGTAAACTGAGTTGCTTAGCTGGTAAACACAAAGTAGTAATATAAATAATTTTTTTCATGTGCTTCTCAAATGCAGGTACAAGGAGATATGGAAAGAGTTATGTTTAGGTCAAAGGGTTATTCCCCTTCTGGCATTTCATTCTGACAATTCACCCACGTTATGATCAATAGCGTCCTATGGACCTTGCCACTCTATTAAGTGTCATCTGAGATAATAGAAAATGTCTTATAATTTCAAAATGTCTACAGATGTCACATTAAAGATATTAAATGCCATTAACTTCCCAGAGGCCTTTATACCCCTAGTTCAACTCACATTGATGTAGCTGCCTTGTGGGGCTTGTTAGACCATATATAAAGGTTTATCTGATAATTATTTATGTTATGTTTACAATAAATTATCTCTCTGGAAATCCAGTCCTCCCTTCTTTCTACTTCTTTGGAAAATGAATCATGTCATGGGGATATTGCCTATATATATATCTATATACGCATATACTGTATATATATATATATATCTATATATATATATAGATATATATAGATATATATATATAGATATATATATATATATATCTATATATATACAGTATATGTATTACAATACTTTGTGATACCTTTTTTATTGGACTAACAGTTAGATTAGATAGAGAAGGTTTCAAGAGATCTGTCCTCCCTTTCTCAAGTCTCAAGCAATACTGAGCACAAGAATCAATTCAAGAATGAACATAATGCTTTGCAAAACGTAAAAGTTGTATGTGAGGTTTGAATGTATCAAAATACAGTGGATGCACATGCATTTTAAATAAACAGATTAATTGTAATCCACACTAACACACTTTCTGTTTAGTACCATGATTCCTTATTTGTAGAGTTGATATTAAATGTGCTATGGAAAACAAGACAGAGATAAGATGTCAGCAGAACCCTGTCACATATTGTTTCATGCAGCAGTAACAAAACTCAGGTTCCCAAGGGTTACCTTTAGATGGTGAAATGGAAGTATTATATGCCAGTACCTTGAGCTGCCATAAATCAATGTCAGGTCCAGTACTGTTGGGAGATAACTCACCCAGGGATTTGTAAAAGTCACATCATTCTCAGTGTAGTGTTGGCTATCAATCAGCATTGCACTCAAGAATTATTCATATGAAGTCTTACCAGGAGATTTTACACTATCTTGTCACTTAAAAATATGGTAGTTTTGCAATTTGTAGCAGACATCTCCTGCTTCATGGCACCGAAAAATGAATGTTGCAGAAAACTAAACTAAATGTATAATATTAATCTAAACACATTGAAGAAGATTCAATAACATATATATATATATATATATATATATATATATATATATATATATTCCATAATGAGCAAGTGAAAAAAAGGGTATTAAATATACATCATACCATACACCATTGTATAAATATGCACATATACACTTTTAAATTCATGTGATTATATGACCGTCTTCTGATCCCTTTA
Source organism: Pipa parva (assembly GCA_019650415.1). Classification (NCBI taxonomy): domain Eukaryota; kingdom Metazoa; phylum Chordata; class Amphibia; order Anura; family Pipidae; genus Pipa; species Pipa parva. The sequence goes on from WMED01004569.1 coordinate 2,837, forward strand.
GTACTGATACTTTCTGATGACTTATTAGACTTGTTTCTTGATAGTTTAACCTTAAATTTCTGGGACTGCAATATATTTTGGATGTTGTTAAAATGTTAATTTAATATGGTTTTCATGATGATGATGCAGGTCATTACAGTGACATGTATTGATAAGCAGATAAAACTGCCAACAGAATAAAATATTATTGTGCAGTTACAAAACACCAACATACACAGGACATGTCAAAAGAAACATTGTACCTATTTTAAAGCTGCCATTTTACTAGAATGTTACTTATTGAAGGCTTAGTAATTTATAATAACATCATATAATAACATAGATGAGATAGCGTTTCTATTATAAGGGCAATACTAAACATTCATTCAAAAGTGGATTCTAGCAAATTCAAGTATAGACAACTATACTTATTAGGATTTATAACATTATTTTGATAAAATATATCTATGTATATGTTTTTTATTTATAAAACTATACTTGTCTAATATTTACACATCCTATTTTATTAACTTTGTATACTTGTGGCAGTTATACCTATGTGGTTCCATTGCTACAACAGATACAATTCTTCACTCAAAATGCTCAAATACATAAAGAAAAAAGGTGGATTGTAAGCAGAGAGTAAACAATTGGAGGTGACAGCTTGGAAAGCTAGATGGATGGAGCCATCATTTGAGAAACCCACTGTTTAGCTCTGACAAACCTATTTACATATTTACTTGCTCTAGAAAGGAGACCACATGGTCTATACATCTTCCTATGTCATTGTATGGTGTGAAAATCATTCCAGCTGTTTACATTCTCATTTGTAGTTAGGTTAAAGGAGACCTAAAGTAAAAAAATAAAAAGGAAACAAACCTGAAGAAGAAGCGCATAAATAAACACACCTAAGTGCATTAAATGAGAACCCAATAACGATTTAAAGTTGCCAAACGTCCCAGGAAAATTCCAAAAAATGGGTGTAAAAGGGTGCAAATGAAATACGAAAAAAACACCATGATGCAAAGATAATGTGAATACAAAGAAGTTCAATAGATATGCTTACCAGAAATAAGTTGGCAAGAAGGCCTTGAACAAATATCAGTGGTTCTCACAACATGACTTGAATTAAAGTGCAACTACGATCCTTCCAAACACAAAATAAAGGGAACCCAGGTGTACCGACTTCCACCATTCAGCTTCTTATAAGAATAAATCACTGCATAGTGTAATACTGTATATCAAATTTATTCCAAGTAAGAGAAAAAACATACTCACAAACAAATGTTTTACGCATGTAAAACTGTTGACTCAGTTCACTGATGCTAGGAATGTAGACTTTAAAATCGAGTTGATACATCAAAAATGATAAAAGTCCAAAATGAGAAGCTTAAGGTGAAGGCCCTCCTCCAACACGTTTTGCCGCTGTGTGCCTGCAGCTTCTTCAGGGAGTAATAAAGGCCTCAGTGCAAATTTTGGTTCCAATCTATCACATGAATAGATGCAGGGGTGTGATTAAATGGGATTGAGGAAGTATTGTAGAATCAAGTAATGTTTAATTTGGGGCATTAAGATGCAGATCCATGCACATATACACATCTTTTGCATTATCAGATTTAGGGGAAAATTTAGAAAGGTTATTGTGACCTTTTCTTTTTGCTATTTATTATTGCTTTTCTAAGCTACTATGCAAGTCATTGAACTTATCAATTACACTGAAATAACTGAAAAGTAATTATGCTATACTAGTTTACAGTATGTGGTGGTAGGTAGTTGGGCAGGGTAACAGACCTAGAAGTAAACCTACATTGAAAAATCTTTCTGAATATTCAAATATGCTAAGATTTAACTTAGTTTTTTCTACTTAATCTAAGAAACATACAGTTATAATAAAGTTGAAAAGTTCAATATTGGATTTTTCAAGTTTATTCTAAGTAGATCTCGACTGTTTGATCGGTAAAAATTGGTAGATTTTTTTTGATCGATTTTTACGGATTGAAACTTTTCAATTTGATTTTTTGATGGAAACGTAGCTATACTACTAATGTAAAGTATGGCTACCTTTCCATCAAAAAATCCAATCAAAACTCTATCGAAAAGTTTCAATCAGTAAAAATTGATTGAAAAATATTGATTGATTTTTACCGAACAAACAGTAGAAATCTTCTCGGGATAACCTCAAAAAGGCCAAAATTGGCCTTTTCGTGTGGGGTTATTCGTAACAGTATGATTTCACAACGCATAGCGAATTTTGTTTTGACAGATGCAATTTTGCTACTTATTTTATAAACAGCAGCTTTCCTCGGAGAAGAATCAAACAGTGATGAATGTGATGCATAGCCAGGCATATTCATTCGGATGCGTATTGATAGGAATTTTCCTAAGTGAAGTGAAGGGACAAAATTTTCCCATAATTCATTTTTAAAGGAGAAAATATCACACTAAATTAGGGGTTATTTATCAAGCATTTTTGGGATTTTTGAAGATCGAAAATAACTTTTTGATATAAAAAAATGCATAAAATAGTTATTTCTTACATGGCAAAAAGAGTATTTTTAAAAAGGCAATACTGACATAATAAAATAAGGACTGTTCCTCCAGCAATAGACCTCTAAAAAACCTTTTCGACTTTAATAAATATCCAATGAGTTAACCCAAAAAATAATTTTGCTATGAAAATCTAGTTATGGTATAATGTATCTCTGTTAAATTACTGAAAGCAAAAACATCCTGAATCCTTTTATCTTCAAAACTGTCAGTGTGAGGATCTTAGGGCCAGCATTAAATTCAAGACTTCTACTCTTTGTCTGTAATGCACTCAGAATGATATTTGTTCTCTTTTATGCTGTCTTTAGTGAAGCCTTGAATGAGAACTGGGCTTAGAGGATCAGTGTTTTCTCACTTTCTAAAAGCCATTCTCACATCCTCTGCAACTTAATTACATTTTGTCAACTAAGCAGAACTTCATCCTTAGCCACAATCAATCTTAGTAAATTTAGTTCGTTCCCAGTGAATTGAAATGTTGGTGTTAAGACAGGTGTGTGATAGAACTTCATTTTTGCCCTTGAAATTTACTTGTGCCTTAAAATGGCTTATCGGTCTTTTCTTTTTATACAAAAATAATTCTCAATCAGCTGTATAGCCATGTCACTATATGAAGACTTACAGTCTTCTTCCAGTGGCTAAATCATTTATTTAAGTCAATAGCACCAATCATTGTACACTGTGACATTTTATATAGACATAATACTTAAAGAATAATTATCTTAGATATACTGTAATAGCATGTTATATTTATATGTTATATGTTATATTTTCTTTAATAAAATTTCTAGTTTCACAAAGCTAAACTGTAGCTAAAACCACAACATCAGGAAATGACATTTAAAATGTGTGTCAAAATCAGCATCAATCTAATTTACATATAGTAAGAAAAAATGACAACATATTCTACCTTTTAGCCCATAAAAAATGTCATAAATATTTGATTTCAGTTTCTATGCCCATAATATATACAGCATATTCCTTTTTTGTGCCAAAACATTGCTCTTTTGTTTATTACAATCTCCAACAACATCCAACACCTCCTGTAGCAAATATCAGCAGCCATAAAGCTTTGCACTAAACCATTTCTCTCTTAGGCAATTCAGCAATGTGCGAAATGAGCTCCAGATCCTTCGCATCACTTCTCACATGCTGTTATGCGCTCGCTGATGTCCTGCATGCAGCGAACACTTTAAAGGGATTCCAGTCTTGGCGAGACTACTCGCCTCGCCAAGACTGGAATCCCTTTAAAGCATTCACTGATGTCCGTGTGCAGGACATCAGCGAGCGCATAACAGCATGTTCGAAGTGATGCGAAGGATACGGAGCTCACTTCGCACATTGCTGAATTAACCCCTTAAGGTCTTCCTGAACCTGTTACTTCTAGTTTTGGGGAAGGTGAGAATCTCTTGCCTCTGAAGATAACCCTTTACCAATGTTTTTGGTGGGGTTATGTCGTTTCATTCTATTATTTACTATGTGCTGGCTTCTGCTCTGTTCTATAACAGTATTTACTGGACCTGCTGTTCTCCAATGAACTGGGCATATTTACTAAAGTTACATTTCTCATATCTCCAGATATCGTCAGATATCGCCATAGATTTAGCGATATTGGATGATATCCCCGTAGCCCATTTATTATTATGCGGCAGTAGCACTGCTAGAGCGTTATATGCATTTATCCCGGCGATATCAATATCTGTAGAAGCAGTGGTACTGGTTGCATCTATGGGGGATGGATATAGGTATCAAATATTGGTATAGATATCCATGTGTATATCGATATTGATAAGTTATACTTAAAACATTACTCCAGACTACAGCCCCATTGAAAGTAATATATAACGCCACCCAGAGAGTGGTGATATATTAATCAACAGAAATAGCCAAAAAAACAAACACTTATCTTAGTAAATAATGTAGAACAGCGTTAAATCAGTAGATATCGATACACAGAGATATCCACTGCGATAATGCCTTCCAGTGCTTTGATAAATATGCGATACTATCGATATTGCTAAATCCAGAGCTAACCAGATTCGTTTTTATAGGGATAAGCAATTTGACTTTAGTAAATGTGTCCCAGGGGTTATTCACTAAGGTGCGAATTCGACTGTCGAATTTGCAAACAGCGGATTCCCATGGCAAATATGATACAATTTCCCCATTGTAAAGTCACAACCATTTTTTAGAGGTAAGATTGTGACACCTTTCCCATAATAATGTTGTGACTGTGACAATATTGTCATTATAAAGACGCGACTGCGACAATAGCAGCCTATTGTGACTGTCTTTATCTGGCGAATTTGCACCTATAGTGTCAAGTTGCATTATTGGTGTGAACAAACACACCAGTAATGAGGAGCACAAAGGGTTATTATCATATTTTCCATCTGGTAATAAGAGCCTTCCCCCTAAGGTCTTCAACAGTGCTTGGATATGCTTATAAAATATGCTTGGATGTGTATTTCCCATTTAGACTCAGTAATAAGAGCTATTTGTGTGTACATTGGTTTATTAATTAATTTAGATATTCTCTGCAAAATGTTAGTTGGCCTTATCACGAATTCACACATTTCGCCAGAAGCTAGAAGTCTCCTATGTTTTGTTCAGGCATAAGTATTGGCATTAAATAGCTTTGGAATTACATTTCTTCCCTTCACATTAGGATATGTTTGTTTTAAGGAATTCAGCATACTATTTTTTTATTGAAATGTAACTCTTGTCTTGGCAACCAGTTAATGGGCACAGCACTATACCATACAGAGACATAGTTATTTATGAAATGGGTGAACCAGATTATGTATGTTTCTGATGTAGAGTTGGACATGATCAAAATGAAATGTTAATTTATGTCTGTTTGTTAGATAAGTTGATTCATTTCCTGTTCAGAGGACTCAGATACTGGGCACCCTGCATTATAAGGCAAGTTCTATAAATTAGTTACACATACATTCCAATTATAAACAGCATTAAGCTATGTATATTACTTATTTCACCTACAAGTAGTCTGCCAGCTTTGCTGTTACATCAACATCATGCAATTCTATTAACAAATTCACTCCATTAACTTTCTGAATCTGCTACTGTGCTGTACTGGTACTGCTCTGACCTCATAAAGAGGGAATATCTCTCAAAAGGTTGTCTTAAACAATGAACTGCTAGTCCAAATAAAGTATCCTATAATACTACAGTATTCATATGTCTAACTGATTCACAAGTAGCAAATTCCCACTGTTCCTTTGGAGACTCCTTATTTTCTCAGAGCCATTGATGGGACACCACTCAGAAGTGCTTTTGTGTGCCAGAGAACCATTCCCATACTTCTGAAAACCGATCTTGTACACAAAGAGACTATTTCATTCATATTTCATATTTATTAATTCTGCCTCTGAACCTGTGTTGTTAGGACTTCCCTGGCTCCAAAAATATAACCCCACAGTGGACTGGAAAATGGGACAGATTACTTCTTGGGGCAAAGATTGAGAGATTGTTTTTTTCTTACCTAACTAAAGTTAAGCCTCTGCTAGCTACATTCATGGAAAAGTCTCAGGGGTTACCACCTCCCTATTCACAGTATGCCGATGTTTCTAGTAAAAAGCAAGCATAGACCCTGCCTCCACATTGTTCCTTTGACTGCCCAAATGACTTGATACCAGGTATTACTCCACCCCATGGGAGAGTTTATCCCTATATCCTGCAGAGACTGCTGCCATGTTTGACTATATAAAGGAAAACCTGGACAGAGGTGCAGGATTTGTCTTTGTACAAAATAAGGATAACTTCCTGAGACCTTGTATAGACTACCGAGGACTGAATAAAATTACAATTAAGAATAAGTATCCCCTGCCACTTCTAACTGAACTCTTTGACACAATTAAAGGGATGTCCTACTGGCATCCTAGTAGTTTTTCATAACTTTGTAAAAAATTAAAGATCAAAAATTTTTTTGACATCCCTTTCCTAAAGCGGCAGGTGGGGGGCAACGGGGTGGTAGAAATGGAATAAAATGATCCAAACAAAAACAAAATGGATTATTAATTTAAATTCTGTATTCCTTGAAGGGCTAAATTAGGTTATTTCCTTTAAAGCTTTCCTATAAAAGTATCCTAATCTATAATGTCTTAGAATATAAAATGTTTTTCCTTTATACAATAGTAGGAACACAGCTAAACTCGCTTATCTCACACATGTGTTTCTAATAATTAGAATCCAGTTTCAACCTATCGCTGAATGTGATTGCCAGCCAATTGCAGCAAAAGTTGCCCAATATAAAGAGTTGTAATTGTGGCTTGTTAGAGATCCTGTTCCAGATCTGCAGAGTATCAAGCATCAATCCTGGTTTCCAGTCTTCAATAATCATCCCAGTCTAGATTTCTACTGTGGTTTTTCTTACCTGCCTGTTTTCATATTTCCTGCTTTATGGCACTACTGCATTCCTGTTCCTGGTTCCATGTGATTCAGCTCTGCTTCTCTGTTTCAAGTCCCTGTTTCCAGTTTAGCAATTCCAGTGTTCCTGAGATATAATAACCGTTAGCTACCAACAGTGGGAGGTTAACCTTGGTGCTGTTACCTGGGGGTCCCCTCACAGCAAAGTCCGCAGCTCCTTACAGGGATAAAGGGTGAAAACTGGAAGCCCCTTAAACTCCTCACCCCAATATTAACCAATCTTATTGTGGTGCAGTGAATCCACCCTCTCGCTGTCCGTATTGTTAGAGGTCCTCAACAGGTATAGCATAAAATCACACTTGTCAATGAATAAACAAAGAGTATCCTCATCAGTCAAGCCAAAACTCTTTCTGGTGTCTTAGTGATCCATATCACGGTGATAGCTGACAAAGAGATAAATTCCATAATGATGAACTGTATTTAATAAAGTGCTTCTTCAAAAACAAAGTGTTAACTGAAGATAAGTTTGATCATTTGGACAAGTTAGAGTTTTGGGATTAGTTATTTAATAGTAATTGCAACATTATTCAAATTCCCTTGTGGCCAAGCATACAGCTGTAGCAGGGTTGATTTTATTCAATTCTTTGAAGCTGATTTTGTCATTTGCATGCAATGCAACAACATATTGTAATACGTTAACAATAGCTTGTCCATAATAGTGCATATACATTTAATTTATTGTCTTGAGTTATGTTAACTTAACTGGAACTTTGCTAAATTGATTCTCTCAACAGTCAAAAATATCACAACTGGCTCAGGTACAAACCTGAAGACCAGTGAAACCAGTGTATAAAAGAACATAGAGATCATATTTTTAAATCAAGGAAAAACAGAAAGGAGACCTATAGCAAATGATCCCCAATTAATTATAAAAATTAAACTCTGTAAATAATAATTCTTCAAAATTTTCAATGTTAAACATTGCATTTCCTGCAAATCACCCCCCCCCCCACATTGATGCTCCTCTCTAGAAGAACCAAATAAATTCTAATTATTAGCAATACATGTAGAAGATAGCTGCATTCCTAAGGGCGAAATTTATTAAAATTGGAAATTACTGATATCGAACGTTTTAACCGATATCGCGATATTGAATTTCGGCTGAACCATTGATTTCAATGGCAGAACAGCCGAAATATCGCTATCGGTAAATTCTGATATCGCGATATCGATGGTATTGGTAATTTTCGATTTTAATAAATTTCGCCCTAGTGTTATAGGTTGGTCTTTATAAGAACTGAACTCAATCCTGACTGTTTGCATAGACTAATGAGATTTTCTCTGCCTTTCAGCCAGACAACCCCTGGTTTTAATGCTTCACATTAATTGAAATAATATATAAAAGCAGTGTCAAAATATATCCTTTTTTTTTCTGCCCAAAACACCACCATTTTCATTTTTTTTTTTTAAATTTGCAACCATTACAATTGTAATTTACCCATTTGCACAAATTCTTTAAAGATACGTAACAGCCATAATTAATAGTTCTCTATTTTCAAGTGGTCTTATTCAAAACCATTATGAAAATTGAAGACCTTTGCATTGATTTGCATAGTTATAATTCATTTTTATTTTCTGCAACCCTGCCTCTACATTATCCGCTTGTAATTCTTATTCTTTCAGAGCACAGTACTTTACTGACAAAGAAAGATAAAACAGTGCAAAGTAGTGAGCTTGATCTATGGTTGGGAATGACTGATGTGAGAGCTTTCTATCTACTTTAACAGAAATGTGTATGAAAAAGGATTGCTATAGAAATGGTCTACCTGAAACTTACTTTTGCAGCTGCATAAAAAAAGATAAAAAGGCACTGAATGAGTAACAGGTGCAAAGAATGCTAAGTATTATTTTACATTGCTTTTTGGAGCTTTGGAGAGTAAGAGGTTATTCATCAAAGTGCAAATTATTCCATAGTCACATAAATTTACTGAAAGTATTCACTTTGGCAACTTTGCTTACTCAGCAAAGAACATTATTTTCTGCAATGTGGCAAATTCCCTCAATAGATTTTGCCTAATGTCTATTTATGCATCACATCTCATTCTTTTTATGGTGAAATCGCGACCCTTTCTGATGGTAATTTATGCATAGTGTCAGTATGTAGTCATACATCTACATCGCTGTGATAACATAGTAACGTAGGTTATAAGGCTGAAGAATAAGACACAAGTCCATCTAGTTCAGGGTATTTTCCTGCATTGTTGATCCAGAGGAAGGTAAAAAAAAACCTCATGAGGCAAGAGCCAATTAACCTCATATTGGGGAAAAAGCTAAGGTCTTGTTCACACAATGCATTTATGCGCTGTGTATTTTAGGAAAGTGCCTCCCAAAAATACACTGGCAAATTCAGGCCATCACTTTCCTATTGCACTTACCCGAACACAGTGTGAACGCTCCCTTGGCATTTGTGGCTCCTCCTATCTGGCCACACTTTGTGCGCAGCATTTATATGCCGGTAAAAATGCGATGCAGCATATCTGCATCAAATGCTATTGTGTCCGAAACAAGGTAAGACCATAGGTTTAAACTGCAAGTATTTTTTGTTTTAAAAGGCTGAGATAATTGTTAACCATGTATAACATCCATTATTAGTGAAAGCAGTTTCCCCATCTCCATTCTTATTGCTTGAGAAAAAGCTGTTACTTGCCTTTGTTATTGTTAATGTTATTTTATTTCTGTTATGCTATCCTGTGTGCAACACTTCTGACTCTCGAAGTTTCCATATTATAAATTAATAACGCTGAATGTAGTGATAATGATTTCATTGGATGTGTAATTTTCGTTGCACTTCTGTTGCCAGGTGCTGTGGATATCTTTTCTCCTGATAATGTTTCAGCCATTTTCCAAGCTTGGGATGTGCCTGTTTTGTGAAAGATGAAAACATAATAAGCAGTATTCACATTTTTATTAGCTTTAAATGATGCTGTTTACAATGCATTGAAAAGGATAAAATAGCTCTAAACACACTCCATTAGATTCATATTTAATGAAAATGATGTGTAACTTTGGCAAAGTGCTGGCCACTGGCAGGACTGTTTAGTATATTGCTATTAATTATGCACCCACCTACTCCTCCCCTGCCCCTTTGTGTATAATGATTTCACAGAACTGTGGATAGTGCAGCGTTTATCTGTGTGTAATAAGAGCACAATGATAAGCCATTTTCCAAAAATTCTTCTGAATATACTGTAGCTATTCTGTGAATCATAAATTGGGAGAAAGCAGCAGGACATTTTCTCTACACAGGTACAAGGGGATACCTAAAATGGGCAGTAATATCTGAAGAATATTCAGTATATTGTATAGTGCTTTAAGTTCTAGTCCATCCTGGTAGGACCATCTGAACCATGCTACCTTGGGAGAGTTACTGAGCTACTTCATTCCATTTGTATTGGAACAGTGAAATAGGGGAGGGAGTGCTGGAGAGAAAATTTTCACAGCTGGTCAGCACTTTCTATTCAGTTGTGATTACAGTTCTCTTCTGTATCATAAATGTCATTTACATGTGCTTCATATAATTGTCATGGCTTCCTTTGTAGAATTCCTGATTTGATATATTATTCTGCCGTACTTGGTGTTCTTTGAGACCTGTATTTACATATTGACAGAGAACCAGTGACACTAAGCAGTAATAATTTACTTATTATTTTCGATGGGATATTATTGTTTATAGTTCTGTTTACATTATTACAGTATGTTCCCTTATTGATTTGTTCATTTTTTTTAATGTTTTTATAGGAATAAGCTACAGATTTTGTTTTCAGGCCAGTTCACAAACAATTGCATAATTGGAGGATTAGTGCATATCATGCTTGAACTAAAGATTATGGGGGTTATTGACTATAGTGAGTATTCGACTGTTGAAGTAACTTCTCATCACTTTGGGTGGCTATGCTCTTAGGGGGGAATTCAGCAAGCAGCAAAGTGAGCTACGATGCATTCGGCTCACTTCACAAATGGTAGTATGTGCATGCTGATGTCCTGTGCGCGGACATCAGCATGCGCATTAAAGGAATTCTCGGTGAGGCAACTTTTTTGTTCTCGCCGAGACGGGAATCTCTTTAATGCGCATGCTGATGTCAGCGCGCAGGACATCAGCATGTGCATACTACCATTTGTGAAGTGAGCTGAACGCATCGTAGCTCACTTCGCTGCTTGCTGAATTCCCCCCTTATTTTCTACTCCTTATTGGCTAAACAGAGAATTCCCATAGTGAATTTGAAACCGTGTTTTTATTCCCATAGTAAAGTCGTGACCGTGCCAGTAGCAGTCTATTGTGTAGCATGCAACAGTCGTTAGCTGGTGAATTCATCACATCGCAGAGTTTGCTGAATACCCAAATACGAACTACATATAGGACCACTAACAGTAATGATACATAATGTCATGTAAGGAAACCTGGTTACAAACACACCAAATGGGGAAAATAGCAAAATACTATTGTTGCACATTATAAAATACCTCCAGATACATACCTCTATAAGTCTGGGGGATATTTATCAAGCGTTTTGCTGATTTTTTCAGATCGAAAATAACTTTTTGATGTAAAAAAAATGCATAAAAAACTGATTTTCTACATGTCAAAAACAGCATTTTTAAATAGGTGATACCAGCATAATGAAATATATACTGTTTTACCACCATTAGGCCTTCAAAAAACCTTTTCGACTATCATGATGTTCAAGCACTAAAACTGAAGAATATCTTTCTGGGCTGCCAAGATACAGATCCCAGTATATTTTACTGAGAGATTCAGAGCCAGGTTATGGAATATACAAGGATATGCACTGTGATTAGTGGCAACATCATATATTTTATCATGCATTTACAGGAATATTAGTGGTAAGGTTCATAAATAAGTAATCTTCCACAACCCACCAAACAATCAACACAATATAAACAGGAAATGAAGCAGTAAACACGTGTTTTTATACAATAACCACAGTGAGCAGTCACTAAATTGCATTATTCTGCGCTTTAATATTAAAACAATATCCCATACTTCCAGCTTTAATGTCAGTAAAAAATACAAGTGTAAGATAATAAAAGAGGGTGAAAGAGACATGTATTTTGAATATGTAAATTGAATAAGCCCACTAAAACTTTTTGTTGTAGTCCCCTGATATATTTAAATGAAGTAATCGCACAGCTCCTTAAGCTTCTATTCTGAAATATAAACAAACCAACTTTCAATAGCCTGTCTTCAAATCTATGATTCACCATTTATCTTCTCTCAACTACTTTCAGTTCTTTAATGCCTGTTTTGTCTTTTGAAACAAAAACACTGTACTGCATATTCAAGATAAGCACTTACTAGTGTTTTATACACAGGCAACAATCGCATTTGCCTCAGTCAGTTCAATTCCTCTTTTAATACAAGCCAAAGTTCTGCTCATCCTAACTGCTGCTGATTGCCAATATTTGCCACGTTTGAGAAGATTATCTAAACACACACAAGATTCATCTTAATCAATGACTCTCTTAATTTGGTCCTATTAATAGTGTACGTTGCATGGCCCTTATAAAAATCCTTAGTGCATAGTCTTGAATTTACTGACAATTTGACAAAGGATCTCATCTTCCTATTTGTTTAGACTACCCTGCAAAGATAGCACATTATCCTTTGTAGACTGTGCTAAATTTTGAATCATTGACAAATGCAGGCATAGTGATATCAATATTTGTATCTAACTCATTCATAAGCAACATTAGAGATTTATAGTCCCATTATAAAAGCATGTGGCAAATGCATATAATTGTAGCTCTGTTCCAATCTCCATAGTAACAATAGCAGTCACAGTGGTTGTATGCCATAATGCATTTTAACACCAGTGTTGCTGTATGATGTTTCTGTTGTTACTAGTAACTAATGTTCAGTATCATTGATTGCATTTATTGCCTAGTTCTCCAAAGGACTCTGCATTGTTAGAACTACAGATTTCCTAAATTAAAGAGCATATCTATTTATTTGATACAGGAGCAACCAGTGTGCGCAAGCATTTTAGAATCCATAATATCTCTCTCTTTTTTTTTTTGTGGAACTAAGTACACATGTAAACGAATGCCATTTTAGAATGTAAGTGAATCGGATTTTACGATTATGATGAATAGGACACCAGTAGTATATGCATAATACATAGGTAAAACAAGGATTTGACTTTTAGCTGCACAGTGCTATAAAATAAATTATTTAAAAAGCCTTTAAACAGCTAGCAGCAAATGTCGAAATTCAAAGAATAAATGTGAATTGTCACTGTTTCAATATTCTGCAGATTCTTAGCAGCTTGTGAATTTGCTATAAGGCAAAATTAGCCCCATCTGTTCTCACAGCCTGTCTTAAAAAGTGCCATTCCTGTTAGTTGCAGTGGGTGTTAACTTTTCTGACAAAACACATTTTATTCAAGCTTGCTTTCTGAAGTGGATTTTTACTAACTTACTTAAACACATAATAAAAGATGCAATATACATTTCAGTGTAATGAGTCCTTTTATTAGGCAAACATGGAACTATGTTACAATTGTCCCATTTAATGAACCAGTTTTAAGGTAAACACAGGCTACTTCATTGGTAAATATCTGCTGAACCATGCAGAGTCATTACTTTAGATGTAGTAATGTCGGTGTCAGAAACTTTCCCCTATTGGTTTCTTCATTTGTTTTGGGGGGATCTGCAGGTATCTGATAGAGCAGGTTTGCTGTGTCCAACTCTAATTAGCTGTGCATGTGAACAGAGGCCACTGTACTACTGTTTTATATATTGTCCTGTACTGAATGTAATAACTGATGCACACTTACTTATTAGCCTCTCATTAAAGGTTAGAAAAACACACACAAAGATTAGCTTGTGGTCTTATTCAGGCCCTCTTCATGCCATCTCCCCTGATATTGGTATAACGTTTATGGATCTTTTAGAACTCTCATATGTTTTGTACTGAAATTGTTCAGCTGGAAAATAATAGGCAATTAAACAATGCAATTATTACTGACAGTCATTAATGGGGGTATTTCATCAACAGGGGCAAACTTTACAGAGACCTAGTATAACTATTGGTCACTAGAAAATTGCCGAGTAGAAGGTGCTAATAGGAACCACAGAGAACTTGACGCTAGCTAACTTTAAGGCGCGGAGTCTTAGTTACTCCTCGCTCTTCACCTTGGATCCCCCCCACAAGGGGATATGGGCTTTGCTGCCGAGAGTACCCAGGTCGCGGCCCCTAAGGTAGTTGTTCAGTGGTGGTTCAAAATGGAGGAGAGCTACAGCACAGGTGAGACTATAGAAAGAAGCTGAAAACAGGATACGTAGAGTTGCTGGAGTAAGGCTACCAGGAATAGCAGAGAACAGGTTACTGGAATGGCAGGAGATGAAATAACTGGATCCGGCTGATAACTTTAATCACAGGTAATGACAGGGGTACTGGCATAGACTTGAAACTTACAGCGCCCAAACCAACATAAACAGAGGGTTATAATTGGGCGCAAGCTCTGATGCGAGTTAGCCTTATAAAGGCTAAGAGACAGACGTGCTCCTGCCTCTACTTGCATCAAGCACACACCCCCGTGACATAGCCACGACCAGGACATGTAACTGCGACGTATATACATCATTGGAGCACGACCAAAAAGGACATGCACACACAAAGGGAACACCGCTGGAGTGAACGCCGGTAAATATGATTCCTTACACCTAGTAACCCATAGCAACCAATCAGCAGCCATAATTTTCCAGCAGGGCCGGTTCTACATTTAAATGAGCTCCAAACATATAAAGATAAAGACATGCTAGCACTTACGCCTAAGCGATAGCATGTCTTTACATGTTTGGAGCTCATTTTAATGTTTAGTAAAATTGGATTTTATCACTGGAGTGCTGGAGAATTTCTGTTTGCTGAAGTTGGGATTTTTGGTCTGTCTCTCTCCAGGACACATGGTGCTGCCGAATGTTTGAGTAACTCTACCTTGAATGGAATTAAACCCTATGGGATAGAGATGTATGCTGTTTTTATCTCTTTATGAAAGCAGAACAACATGCCATCCACATATGTCTCTCCAAATCAATGCTACCAAAGTTTTACAATAACATCTTGTCTTAACTGTGTGCGTTTTACATGAACACATTGTGTTATTTTATTTGTACAGTGACATATCACAGTATGTATTTTATTTGCATATCTGTACAGATGGATATTTATTCAGTTGTCACTGCCAAACATATCTCAGTCAGTCTTGAATTATAAATGAGCATTTTTAGCAAAGGCCCTTTTAATTGAAGCTCAATGATAAGTGTTCTAGAAATGATGCACATAACACATGGGTTCTCTGCTACTGCTATGAACAGTTAAAAATAAATCTGCCATTAATTTTTTTTTTCTAAAATGAATACCTGGCATTCTGTGATTGCACTTGATTGATGCAAGTCTGGGTCAAACACTAAATTACAGCTATCCTTGAAGGCTGGGGGCTCAATTAATTGTAAAAGCAGCCCCTGAAGCATGGAGGTCTCTTGCTATAGCATAAGGGACTATTGACTGGGCTAGGAACTGCAGAGAAGGAATAGGTGGGAATTTATAGGAAGAATGTTAAAGGCAAAAAGGAAGTGGGAGGTTCAGGAAGTCCAAATAACAATGCACTGCTTTAATTTGGATGATTCATAACGGCAAGCTGGATCCCTCCTTAGCTGGCTCTTATGGAAATTGTTCTGATTGTGCCAGGATTTTACTCTACTGCTACTACTAAGGTTCAGGAAGTCCTGCGTGGCTGCTGGAGAAATACAAGAATAAGAGATAAATGGGGGTTTTCACTAAAGTCTTAACTGTTGCGTATAGGTGCGAATTTGACAGATAAAGACAGTCACAATAGGCAGCTACTGTCACAGTTGCATCTTTAGAATGAGAATATTGTCGCAGTCGCGACTTTATTATGGGAAAATTAAATTTTAACTTTAAAAAAACGTTAAAAAAATTAACTTAACTTTAAAAAATTGTCGCGACTTTAAAGTGGAGAAATTGTAGAGGATTTGCTATGGGAATCCACTGTTTAAGAATTCGACAGTCTAATTTACACCTTAGTGAATAACCCCCAAAGCTGTAAATGAACAGTGAAACTACGTTCTGTTTCCAAGGAAAAGGTTTCTGGGCTGCTGAGCTGGAAGCTGTCGCACAAATGCTGTATGTGTGCGCATATACATAAAAGTCTCAGACCAGGCTGGATTCATTTCTGTTAAACCCTGATACTTTGCTTTAATACATGCTGGGGCTTTCTGGAACTTTGTAGCTTGCTCTGACAGAGACTACACAGAGAAAACAGTTCATTAACTCTTTGAGAGCGAAATTTAATAAACTCTGAAAATCCCGATTTCACTTTTCCAAGTTTAATCTAGCAAGATCTTGGCAGATTCTAGCTGTAAATATCGTGAGATTTTTTCAATCAATGTTTACAGACAGAAACTTTTTGTCTGAGTTTTTCAATCAAATTTTTACTACTAATTACATTAGTAGTTATGGCTACCTTTCCATTGAAAAAATTGATTGAAAAGTTTGTTGGTAAATATCGATTTAAAAAATATCTTGCAATATTTACCGCAAGATCTTGTGGAATAAACTCGGAAAAGTTAAATCAGGCTTTTTGCAAGTTTATTAAATTTCGCCCTAAAATGTATGTGTACATCTATAGATAGTGATAGTGATCTCAGAGCTAAAACTGCAACCCAATAAAGGCCTGTGCGTGGTTCTTCTTTTTCCATTATTTCAAAATATGTTTGGGAGGCTGCACAGTGCTCCAACGAGGAACCTGTGCTTTAATTAATACATTACCCATCTCAGACCCAGGGAGAACCTGGACAATATAGTGATCTCAGAGCTGACTGTATTACTTTCTGATAAATAGATAAACCCTAATACTTTGATTTAATACAAAACTGTTAATTTCTGGAACTTTACAGCTTGCTCTGAATCACAGAGGACATAGTTACCTAATTCTTATGGGGGCATAGATATCGGGAAGGCATGGGCTGCACTCTGGGTAAGTGGATTTAGCTTGATGATTTTTAGAAGAAACCTCATAATTCTATTTACACTGCATAAGTCTGCATTACTGAAACATTGCAGCTGTTTGATTCACAGAGGATTTACAGTAGTTAATTCTTTGTCAGTACAGAAATTGTGCATAAGTGGATGCAGCCTGATGTTTTTTAGATGCAACCTGATAATTTCATTTACACTGCGTATGTCTGGATTACTGGAACCTTGCAGCTTGCTCTGAATCACAGAAGAGTTGTATGTATGTATGTCTATACAGTATGTATAATTTTAATTATAAAGAGCCACAAATTTATGCAGCACTGTACAATTCAGCAATACAAATACAATACAGACATGAGAAAAGTGCATTGAACAATACAAGTATAACATCACAAGGATACTTCACTTTAAATGCTAGCTTGCGGTTGACACAAGAGGTTGGAGGCCCCTGCCCCATAGAGCTTACAATCTAAATTGTTAGTTAATTCTTTATGTGGGCGCAGAAATTAAACCTGTGTGGGCTACATTTTGGGTAAGTGAAAGTAGCCTGATATTTTTTAGACGCAACCTGGCAATTTTTGTTTACACTGCATATTTCTATATTAATTGAACCTTGCTGCTTGCTCTTAGTCATGGAGGGCATAATTAACTAATTCCTTATGTTTGCACACAAATATGGATGCAGAGGCATCCAATGATCTGATTCTTATCCTCTGTGCGCCACACTGTCTGG
>WMED01004570.1:0-20555 GCA_019650415.1 Pipa parva
TTATTTACGATTTACACAACGTGCCAACTTTTCTGATTTTAGGGTTTGTATATATATATAAGAATTTGATGGTGGTACATGGAAGCTGAAATGTGAGAATTATGAGAGAAGGCAATAAAGGTTAATAGATCTAAGAGGGAAAGAGCAGACTGGAGACTGCACAGATAGCGAAGTGTAGCTAAATTCTTTGGAGGTGTGAAAATAAGTACCATTATAAGAATGCAATCTTATACATACAAATACTAATCTGTTTTTTGTTTACTAATGTCAGGTTACTTGGTACATAGAAACAGAATGCCAGTTGAGGGTTTTTAATGAGATTTTTTTTTTTACATTTGACTCAGCCAGTGGTGTGAGTTACTTTTCCAGCTGATGAGTACTTTCAGTTTTGTACAGCTCCATGTACCATAGGACTCACCCATGGCAACACTATTCCTGTACGATCATTAAAAAATCTTAATGTTTCTTACAGTTCCCATCTCTAGCAATCACGCACACATAATAACACACATAACTGTTGTTTCAAAGGAAGACCTGGTATTCTGCCTTTATCTCAGAATGTGTTAAATAGATATTTATCAAATGTATTTGAAAAGCTAGTGACCACATAATGCACAAAAGTTGCCTTATGTATGTTGGACTATAAACACAGATATTATCACAGAACTCTGTATACACTGCATTTGTCAACTCATCCCAGCTCAGGTACATATACACTGTAGTTCCCATCAGTGTTTAATATACATTTATAGCTTGATCTCCATTTCAACTTTTCTGACCACCATTCTTAGGCTTGGGCAGTATTTCTGGTTCTAATGGAAAGTTACAAAAGAGGGAGTTAAATAGACTGCTTTGTTTATGCTGTGAACACAGATAGTTGTTTCTAAAGAAGTTCCCTTTGTCTTGACGTTTCCTGGAAGCTGTTCTTCACCAGGAGTGTTCCAGAGTATATGGATAGTGATCTGTGATGTTTTTATTTTTTCAGTTGAGACCAAGTCAGGGGACAACAATAACACAAGAAGTTAGTGCAAATATATAACATTTGAAAGCTATTACGTTTATAGCTGGTTAGTAGAAATGTAGTAGGGATTCAACTGCTCAATCCCTCATGTAAAGGACCAGCTGGGAAACTCAGTAGATAACTGAAATAGATTAGTTAACTAATACATTAACAAATATTAGAGTGCATTACAGAAAATGGTGGAATAAAAATGAAAACAGCATGAAACTGGTTTTGTCTTTAGTTGCTCTTGAAGTTACATTTTCCCTCTAAACACAACTAAACAAAGTTTGACACTTTTACTTTTGAATTTCATTGCCCTCAATCTGTCCCTTTTCCACTCTGTTCCACTCCATCATTTCTTTGTAAGAAGTTACTTTAAAGCTGTATTAAGTCTCCAGGAGTCTTTGTTTTTTTTTCTAGGAGAACCAAAACCTTGACGTTATTTGAAATTTAGGATGAAAGTTTTTCCTTTGTTCTTTTAATTGCTGTGTTGGGTTCTTGGATTTTTGTTAATTAATGAGGCGTCATTGCTTCACTGCGTGAAGAGAGGCATTTCAACATTTTCTAATCAGCATTGAAAAGACAACACAGCACTTTATGTCTCATCGAGTAAAGAGCAAGATGATCAAGTTGTTACATTCTTGGTATTGGAAATGTTTAGTGATGTTTTAAGCATTTATAATTAATATATAATTGATGTTTATATTCATAAACCACCATTAAGGTATTTTCCTTTTTGTAATACTGATTCAGTTGAAGGACCTGAAAAAATTTAGAGCATTGCAAATATTAGTTTCTGTCAGTAACAGATTGACATAGTTAGTGATACCAGCAACCTCTTCCAGGTTTGTCAGCAGGTTTTTTACCATGAGAACAATAGGTGAGCAGGTATTTTCTTATGGTGAAATGTCTACTGACAGAACTAAGAGTTGTCACCAAGCGGTGCTTCAAATAAGTCTGCGTTGGCTTTTTATTGTGCTTTGTACCTATCGAGGTTTTGATGCCTTGCCTTACAAGACTTATTATTAGGAACTTGCTGTAAAATAGTTTTTATTTTCTGCCTTTATTTAATGCCTTTCTAGATAGGGTTTCCAAAACTTAACACAAAATTTAAGGTGATGTCTCACCAGTTACCTGTAGAATAGTAATATCACTTCTCTCTTTCTACTACTAAATTCTCTTAATATGCAGCACAGTATTTGGTTAGTTTTCCCAACTGCTTGACTGCATGGCTTACTTACTCTTAAGCCATATGAAATGGTAAGTCCTGTGTTCATTTCCACAGTTGTCGCTAACAAGTTGCCAAGTCAGAATTTTCTTTAGTGCTACAGTATGACATCCTACTGACTTTGCCAAGTTGATGTGCAGTGGCCCCCTTAGATATTGTGCACTGATCCTCCACAAAATGCTGTGCAACAGAACCCACCAAATCTCCCCTAGCACCAGCCAACTGGAACATCCCCCAGCAATGACCTCCAGTACAATAGCCACTTCTTCTGCAGCAGTGCTATACTTAGCTAATCATATTGTTGCTGCAGGCTTACTGGCTTTGCTCTCTTCCAGCACTGCTGAAAAGTATTAAATGAGAGAACTAGATAGGAATTTGTTATAAAGAGCACAATTTTCAATCAGCAATGCTAAAGCAAAAAAGAGCAGGGATGTCTGCAGAAGAGCTCCAAAAAGCAAGGCAGAGCACTGCTGCAGTAGATGCTAGGGCTGGATCCCACCTTTGCTGGGTCCACCAGGATTTTTCCTGGCATCCCTAGCCAGTCACAGCCTTGTATAAATGAACCTTTATTGTCCTGTGTTTGTTTTCTTGTTGCTGATGGCACACATCTATTTTCTGTTGAGTAGAACCTTGCCCAACCCTGACTGAGGGTTATTGGGTCCACATAGTGGCCCCACTCCCACATCACATGACATGACATCACGTG
The DNA here is from genome assembly GCA_019650415.1 of Pipa parva. NCBI lineage: Eukaryota > Metazoa > Chordata > Amphibia > Anura > Pipidae > Pipa > Pipa parva. The sequence goes on from WMED01004570.1 coordinate 2,938, forward strand.
ACACAGCTGGAGAGAGGGAGTCTCGTCTCTATCGAGTGGGACCCAGGGCCTGCTAGAAGGCCTGGGACCCACCCAGGACAAAGGCCCACCAGGAATTTTTCCTGTGTCCCGGTGGGCCAATCGGAAGCTGCCCAACCCCACTGTATTATATGGATCTATTGATAATATGTATATATATATATATATATAGAGAGAGAGAGAGAGAGAGATACATTATACAGTAAAATGGTATCACATGAAAAACATTTTCTTTTTCTTGTGCCTTAAATTTATGAGTACATTTTAGTAAAGAGGGTTAGCACTGAACACAGTGATTTACTACAATCCTGAAGAAGTTAGAGAAGTTTTTTCTTGCCTGCTTCTTCTTTACCAACACGCCAGCCTCACAGCATCATCACTTAATGCTTGAGATGCAGTCTATCTTTATAAAAGACAAAAATAGCTCTATAGCCTGAGAGCTTATCAGTGCTTCAGATAAGAAACCTTTGCAGAGGCAGAAAATTGTAAATTTAAATGACAACATTATGAAAGCCGCATATCTTGACTCACAAAAATATTGAACAGTAATGTTTCTAGATGTGACAAAAATTAAAATAGGGTAATTTAAAAATGAAAGATTTAGGGATGACAGTATTCCTTCCCAGGCTCCTTAGATGCCCAACAAAGTGAAAGTAAATAGATTTTTAAAATAAAATATACAACTTTCTATAAATCTTTTGGATTTCTTGGAAACACAGATTAATTATGTGCTAGATATGAAGATACAGTATTTAGGAAAATGTACAACCTTAAAGTGCACCCGTCAGCTCAGGATTATTACAGTTTTAGAAAGTATGTAACTTTATAATGTAAATCAAGTAATTAGGAACTAAAAAAAGTTTACATATTGAAAATACGCTTACTTCAATCTCAGCCTGATTAGAAAACATAGAAGCTGCCATTTTCTGCAACAAGCAGGCTCTCCTTCCCTGTCTTCAAATCTCACGTGCACTAGCATTATCAGGTTATACAGCATCATCCAGTACACTGTGCACCATCCCCCACTGTGCATAATCCCCCACACTGTGCATAATCCCCCACACTGTGCAACCTCCCACCCCTCCATTCCCTACTGTGCATCCCCCACTGAGGAAGTTGTCAGCTAGGTGGGGGAGACTCAAAGCGCATGCTTTGAGTCCCCCCAGCCAGTAACACTGACAGCTTCCCAGTCAGTTGCTGAGGAAGCTGTCAGTGTTACCGGCTGGGGAGGCTCAAAGCACATATCCTTTGAGCTCCCTTGTAGGAATGCGGTCACGTGACCGCGAATGCTGGGGAGCTCAAAGCATATGCGCTTTGAGTCTCCCCAGCCAGTAACACTGAAAGCTTCCCAGTGAATTACTGGGGAAGCTGTCAGTGTTACTGACTGGGGAGGCTCAAAGCACATACAGTATGCTTTGATCATCCCAGCATAGAGGTGTACGATCATGTGCACGCGCGCGCATGCACGTGATAGCGTTATAAAGCTGGCTTACTTGTCAATCAAGTAAGCCGGCTTCAATGGACTGCCTCCCAGACCCGACACTACAGCAGCTGATAGCTGAGTGTCGGGTTGGCAGGAAGATATTTTTTAATTAATTTAAATAAAGTTGTTTAGTCTAGCATGATATGCTAGACTAAACAATGTCATTTTTTGATGACGGGTGTACTTTAATTTATGCAGCCTAAATGTCAGCACACTGCTTAACCAATAGCAGTCAGGCAGCTTGTTCTTCTGATATTGCCTGACTTGCAGAACAGAAAGAGGTGGGGGAGCGGGGGGAGAGGAAAATGTCTCAGGAAAACTAATTAAGGAATTAAGGGTAACAAACTGAAAGTAGTATTTCTTCCCTAAACTTTTATTAACTGTGTCAGCAATTGGCTTAGTATGAAGGAGTTTTATATGTATGTGTGCAGTTATATCAGCACTATAGTGCCCCTTTAAGCATAAAACATTATATATAATTTATACATAAAAATCAGTGAGTAAAAATAAGTGCTATTTCTCCTTAAGATAGGATTTCAGTTTGGTTTTGAAAGTGGAGAGGGAATGTTCCTGGCAGTGATAAAGGGGTATAGAGTTCCAGACTTATGGGGCAGAGATAGAAAAGGGTTTAAGACAAGAAAGGGCGGTATTGGTGTGGAGCATGCAAACCTGGTTGCTTTGAGAGGAGCATAGTCGATTTCGAGGACTATATGGACTCATAAGAGAGGAAATGTAGGGAGGGGAAACAGAGTGACATGTCTTAAATATCAAAAGGATAATTAGTCGCTTAGCTAAAATGTTTTATGACTGTCCTGACCAATTTATTGGTGTAGATGTCCTTAGTGTGTCTGATAAGTGTTTGGGCTAGGAAAAACCTTAGAAAAACCATTAGAAAGTAATATTGGTAATCATGGAGGGTATGTTTACAGTACTGTTTAAAGTACTGATAAACAGATGGAAGCTGAAGGTTCCTTGGAAAAATGGGAACTGGAATAATTAGGATTTTGCAGTTGTTAAATGGCATTGTATGTATGATCCATTTTGAAAGTCAGATATGTTATATATACGTTGTTCCTTTTGATTAAAGTGAGGGGTAGGTTATGTTTGGCATATTATTTGAAATCAGATATTAAAGTTTCACTTGATTGCTGCTGTTACATTGGAGTCTATGGAGGAATCATAGTGTTGAAAAGTAGGTACTACAAGAGAAACTAATTTCACTTGAAATTACTTTTTAAACATGGTAAGTAGAAACAACGTTGTCATTTATTGCACTTTGATGAGTGCTTAAACATTTTTAAGGGTTTTGAATTTATGGCTTTGGTAGTGTATACTTTATTCGGAATGTAATTCTTGATGTCTTCAATGCTCAAACAGACAGGATTCTGGGAGTTTAAATCACTGATACACGTGGAGGCAGGTGCTTCATATCTCAGCTCTAAATAAATGCTATCTGTGGAACACATAGGAAAGCTTCATTGGTTTTTCATATATATATATATATATATATATATATATATATATATATTGTAACAAAATGTATCTTTAAGGGATGCAGTAGACACTAAATCATAATGCAAACGAACTGAATCCCTAATCACTACCCTTAACTGTTGCAAGGAGGCTCATTGGATTCTATGACATGATTAATTTTTCTGTGCTTTTCTGTTTCTCAATAGCATTGGATTCTGAGGTGTCATGGCAACCAAATGAGAAATATCAGTGTTTTTAACCCATAAAAACAATTTAAATTGTTAATAGTCTCACAATACATTGGGAAGCGGTAACAGTCATTAGTTAATCCAAATATACATGACTGTACTCAGTGAATTCGTAAAACTTTAATAATGCTGTTACTTTTTTTTCTGGAGCAGTGTGGGTTTTCACTAAAGCTTCATATATAACATTAAGGGAAGGTTATGCATTAGAATGGGATAATGAGTTGCAACCCCATGTCAAGAGTGAGGGGGTTATTTATAAAAAGGCCTAGGGTAGTGACTTTGGAGGTTATTGGCTAAGTCCTAATTGTTGTGTAAAGGTGTGAATTTACCAGCCAAAGACTGTCGCTATTGTCGCAGGCATGGCTTTATAACAAGAACATTCTCATAGTCGTGACTTTGCTGTGGAAATATTGTCGCAGTCACAACTTTAAAATTGTCGCGGTCCTGACTTTATAATGGGAAAATTGTTGCGATCATGGATTTGCTATGGGAATCTGCTGTTTGAAAATTCTCACTTTAGTCAATAACCTCCTTTGTGTCTGTTCTCATCACTATGATCAGGAAGACACAAATTCACTTCTGCTTATTCATAAAGCAGCGCTGATAGACTTGTAGAACTAGTGGACAGTGTCTGACGCTGTAGGATGTGTAATACGGCATAGTTGGTCAAACAATAGTGGGATGTGGAGTCATGGGAAGTGAGGCAAATTCCTCCAGTGAAGGGCAGTGATGTCATCCTCACTATATCCCACTAACTGTATATAAGTGAATAATACATCTCTTTCTATGATGTAATTCATGTTGTTAGTTGGTCTTAGGATTTATTGTTCGTTTGGAATAAACAGCCTTATGCACCACTCGAGTCCTGCCATCAATCCCCCAATTCACCACTCTGATGTGATAAAGTCAACTGGGTGAATTTGGAGCAGTACACCTTGTGGAATTCACTCTTTCAGCAGGCTCCATCACTTTCTAGATGCTTTGTTTTCCTCTGTTTATATAGTCTATATAATAGTGAATCTTTAAATAAGAAAAGGGGATGAAAACAAACAGTAGCAAACTAAGGGGAAAAGCTTAGAGAGCCCTAGCCAAAAAGGACATGTGTAAATATTTTTCTTTTCTGTTAAATTTGCTGTGCAATACTGGAATAACAAGTAAGCAGAACAGCATGCAGGATGGGTAATTTATTTCCAGGATGATTTTATATGCATTCACTTAAGCTTTCCTTTAGATATTATAGAATAGCATCAAAAAATGAAACTTAAAACACCAAGATATGGTACAGCAAATGAAGCTTGCCGGTGTATATCTTGTAGAACAGCGGTTCTCAGCCTAGTTGAGACCACGACCCCCCAGTGATGATGTCACATGCTGACATTTGGACCCCACATCATCGCACCACGTAGCAGTTGCTCAGCTCCTTTTGAATCTGGTGCCGCTGACGTCACCGGCTCCGGATTGGCTGACAACCCAAAAGCGCTATTGAGAGAACGCATCTCCTAGCGCTAGCTGGCAAACAGAGCCGGCTGTTCACGAACAGAGCAGTAGCTACAAGCGCTGCTTGTGAAAGTAACATCAGTATGTAATAGGTGTATATACATATCATCATTGTAAATCTATTGGACTAGAGTGCTGGGGTCAACCAATAATCAAGAGTTCCTTTTTGACCCTTTTCTCGTTTCAATCCCTATAATTTTATCCTTCCACAGAGGTTTTGGTGATCAGGAGATACCACTGTGCCTTGGTGGGCCATTTGACAAAATAACCTTTACATGTTTTTCTTGCAAGAGATCTAAGTGTGGCACTTTTACTAAATTCCCTTACATTCCCAAATTTATAATATTATGCTATGTCTTGATGTCATTTGCTGTTTTCTACTACATCCCAGCATCTGTGCTAATGAACCTTGATAAGAACAGAATAAAACTCCTGCAGAATCTCTGTTTAGCTTGGCAACATCCGTTCCCATGAATGGTGTTATACAAGATGTGTAATGCTGAATAATAAACTTTTCGTTTTACATAAGAGCTGCCTTTTCTCTTGGGAGAAAAAAAAACTACAAATCGATGATGACTTTTAAATTAGAAAAAAGAAAATCTGCCATACTAGCAAAACCTTTCTTTAAAAAAAACCCTTTCCTTAATGTGATGTGATTCTGCATTTGGTTTATGCATTTTACTGCAGTTTAGCTGCCTTACAGGATCAATAAAAATGCAAATAATTTGTATACACCAACAGCCCAAGTTTTATTCAATGTTTGTTTAAGTTTATGTTAAATTTCAGTCTGTTCGGGTAATTTTTTTGGAAGGTTAATTAGTAAAGATTAAATTGCAGCTGTTAAAATGATGTTATGTGCTTTTAAAGGTCCAGTAAATCCAAAAATAAATCCCATTTGGAATGGCATGACAGGTATTGAAATACAACACTTATAAAAATCTTTGAAGCAGATATCATGAAATCATACCTGAGATCATACAGTGTGGTAAAGGCCCAAATTTTCATCTCAGTATAGCATTTGAGTGTCCGTGGTGAGGCTGTTTAAAAATTGACCAATCAGATTGACTTGGGGGCTAAAAGGGGCATGGTGTAGGAGGGACATGAAGATGGGCTACAGGCAGCAGACTCCACCAGGAGAGTTTGAGGGTTTCGCTAGAGACATGGGAGGGAATTCACGGTAGTGCGAAGTGAGGTGCGGAGTCTTCCTGCAAGTAGACATCAGCGAGCGCTTTAAAGGGATTCCAATCTCGGCGAGACCAAAAGAGTTGCCTCACTGAAACTGGAATCCCTATACAGCGCTTGCTGATGTCCACGTGCTGGACATCAGTGACCGCATATTAGTCAGTGCGAAGTGAGGCGAAGATTCCGCACCTCACTTCGCATTATCGTGAATTCCCCCCATGGTATTTGCTTTGCAGACTTGAAGTCTTACTTTACAAATTAATTAGACTACTAAGAACCAAATCGGTCTTATTTATTGTAGGGGCTCAAGTCTGATTCAAGTTTCCCACCCTGAAAGAAGAATAAACACAAAATTGCTATAAACAATATTTATTTACAGCAAAAGGACTGTTATTACAGAAGCCTTATATGTAACAAATCTTGCATGTAAAATAATATCACAGCAAACAATAATATCAATATTTCAGTCATATCATAACAACATAGCAAATTACAATAACATGTCCTATATCATTAGGATAAGTTCACGATCAAACACTGTTATTATAACATACCCTATCTCCTTCAGATACGTTTACTCTGACCTGACTACTAGGCACAAATTCCTTTCCAAGCAAAATATGGAACCTTAACTCACCTACTAAGTGTATATGAGGCTTAACACAATTCAATTCGCTGGGGAGCCCCAACAGCCAGTACCTTCATTCGGCACAGCAATGTTAGGAACATGCATTAGTAGCTTGTACTGTAAATCTTATCTCCTTGAGATCCATGGATCACTTTTCACAGCAAAGCTTCTTTTGTTTGTGACTCACTGACTTCCCAACATGGCTTACCAGACCCCCCCCCCCCCCCCCCCCCCCCCCCCCCCCCCACACACACACACACTGCTTGTATACCTTTACAAAAACTCCTTACTCATCTATGGCCAGGTTTACACTTGTGTATTTTTGCATGGCGCTTTTAAAAAAGTGCGTCCTGAAAAATATGCTGGCAAATTCAGGCCGGTGTATCTTCGGGATGCGCTTTTCTATTGTGCTTACCCAATGCAGTGTGAATGCTTGGCATTCGCGGTTCCTTCTAACTGGCTGCATTCTTTGCACCGCGTGTATACACTTAGGAAATACGTGACATGAAGTGTTCTGGCGTGTGCACTCTCACGTTCAATGCTGGTGTGGCCGGAGCAAGGTAAGTACCATAGTGATTTTTTTTTTTGAGCGCAGTGTATATGCGTAGTGTTAAAATACGCCAGTATGAACTTGGCCTATGATGAGTATCAGTTTATCAGCTAAGTCACTTTGCTCTGATGGTTATCATATCAGATAGCTGGCCAGGCTCTAAGACATGATACACAAGGAATAAGTGTCTAGCAGAGTGTTTAGCTCATATTCTAAATGTACATTTTCCTTTCTAATTTGGCATTATGTCAAAGAAACATAAACAGACCTTTCTCTTTAATTATTGGTTAGATGTTAAGGAAGCATGCATGTGGCATACTGATGAGATGTCCCTTTAGCACATGGCATCATTCCCAGGAACATGCTACTTTTTTCTTATCAGCATCTCTAAAGGAAAATATGTACTTTTAAAATATTTAACGCTTTGATAACTGGATGTCAGTTTTAAAATAATACACACAAACACAATAAAACAATCTAAAATGGTGGATCAGTTATAAAATTGCAATCAAATGGTGGTGTAATTATAACATGGCTGTCTAGATTGCCACTATAATATCAGTAATACTGCAAGTCTCCGGGTGAAACCCAGAAAGTTCCCAGGTCTGGGTATAATATAAAAATGGGTACCAGAAACTTTCGTATAAATATTAAAACACAGTTTATTAATCAGAACTGGTAATACAAAAATTGTCAGAAGTGTCATTTGGTAGATTGGGAGTATTAGAGAGACGTGAAAAATACTTCAAGTGGTATCTATAACAAACATTGTCCATCTAAATGGCAAATTCAAGGTTATTACGTAGAGGATATGTGGCACCTGCAGAGCACTGTCTCTTTTAGAGGTCCCACTTTTTACACCGGCTCTTTAAGATGGCTCTGGATGTGGTCTCTATGGGGCTGGATAGACCCCCATATACAACTGACTTGCTGGTTGCAATCCCTTACATAGGAGACGCAGGAGGCAAAATACCTTCTAAACAGCTATGGGGCTGCTGGTCTTTTAAGCTGTGGGTACTGGGGGTATCCTGTCATCCTAATTAGCATGCTTAAGTGTCATTGTTCTGCTGAAAGGGAGCAGGGTTGTCTTCCTGTGTGCCACAAGGCACTGACTGTACTTCACATAATGCTGCCTGTGTTTTTAACAGGCTACAGCTGCTGCATCACTGTATTTGACATGCCTGACTGTGGGTGTGGCAGTATTGAGTGGAGAATGCTATCCATCACTAAACTGGGAAGCAGTGGAGGAGAAGAGATCATGTTTAATTTGACATCTGGGAAGTCTGAATTTGCTGGACTTTTGTTTGCCAAAGCTTTTACAGTTTCGGTTCCAGATTTTAATTTAGCAGAGTTCCAAATCACAAAACCCAACTTCAGTTCCACTCCTTAGCATCTCATGTATTCATAGAACATAGCACAAAATGCCTTATTGATGGCTCTCAAAACATGCCACCAGTCCTTTCATATTATGCAAACCTATCACAGTTGACAAATACACTTATTCATTTTAAATGTCTTCTGTTACTTTAGAGTTGCAAAATTTTTATGTACTATTAAACAACATGACCTTATATAGTGGGAGCAATGCCATGCAACTAACGGAAATAAATAGTGATGCGTTCTTATTACAAATTACTACATCACATTGTTGCATCACAACAAACTTCTCATTATGGATTTTGCATCTAGAAAATGAATATTCTCTAATCATAATATCATGTTTAACATTTTATACAAATGTTATGTTAATATGTTGCATCCTTCGGTGAACCCATGACTAGCCCATCTTAAAAAAAATGTCATATATTTGCTTTATTTATTTTTCTATAAAGACAAACTTTTCAGGCCAATATATTGATGCAAAATATTTATTTTACATCTCAGGAGGCATCACCAATAACACAAACAATATCTTTTTAATATTTTCCAGCTTCTGCCTTCACATGTAAATCATGATTAATGTATGGCGCTGAGTTTCCGCTAAGATTTATGCTTAGGAATGGTCTTTATGGAACTAGAAGAAACATAAATAATTTATAACATTTTAGCAGTGAAATAATCTGAGTGGAAATAGGAACACACTGAAAGAGGAAAATAAAGGAAAACAAGGAGTGCAAGCCAAGAAAATTAGCAACTAAAAGAATCGGCAACAGTTGTGACCCTGGACAGAACAGGGGATGTTTCTATAGATGTACCATGCAATACAAGCCGGGTTTCTGTTTGTTGCTTGGTGAAAACTTTTGAAGGATGCAGAATGTTACAGTACCTGATGAGGATTAGAGAACTAGGGGAACTTCCTGAATTAATTTTATGTCCTTTATGGTAAGACATCTTTATTAATACAGGGCAGATTGTAACCACCCTTTTACATGTCAATGCAACTCTTCACAAACATGTACATTACAGTTTATAAACCTGTATTTTTCTCCTATACAACAAGGCTGACATGCAGGGATGATACCAGATTTAATATATGAGATGAACTGAACGTTCAAGTTGTTGGGTGTAGTGGTGCAGCAAAGAGGTTGGTTTTAGCCATAACTGTGACTGCTATGATCTAAGTTCCAACCCTGCTTATTTTACTTGTATTTTCCCAGTGATAGGCAGTACAGGATAAGTATAATCATGCTGGCTGTGAGCAGTAAACTCCCATGTCCACATTCAAATATGCAGACAAAGCAATTTATGGGTATGCAAACTATCTATAAATATTTATAAACTTACTAACATTCTGCTCATTTTAAATGTTATACTTCAGTTTTCATTGTTAAAAATTTTTCATAAAAAGGTTTTGTGGGATTGGCCTCATGGTTCAGTTCTGGTTCTGACCAGTCACTGCCCTTTGAAAACAAAATACTGGAAGTTCTTGCGAAAATAGTGATTTCCTCAGGTTATTGTTACAGAAGCCATAAGAGACTCATATTGGCTCATGTATCTCTTCCAGTTGAGGTTTGTAGCTGTCTACATACAATAGCTCTTGTTTTTCTGTCGCAGAAAGCAAAGTTACTTTTTGTGGCTCAATGTGAGAACCATAGGGAACTCTAAAACCCAGGCACTCAAAGCCACAATTATTTATGTGTTATAGTTTAAAAAGAGTCAGACCAGGTGCTTCAAACAGATCTCCTGAGCAATCTTCCTTATGGGTCTGCAGCAAATTCCTCTAACCCAATCATTCTCCAGTTCAAAATCCCCAAGAGCAGAGGGTGTGCCCTGCCCTGGAGATAGATAATCTCATATAGTGGAGTAGTGTTCTTCTAGGAATAATAAAGAAACACACTCACAAAATTTCCTCTTGAGTTATGCCTTTAAGGATTAGTGCTTGTATAGACGTCTGTGCAGCAGTGTTCCCAGGTACATGGTACTTAAAAATAAAAAGTACTAAAATAGTGTAGATTGTTACATACACCTTTACTAGGAATGAAAAATCATTCACATTTAAAATGATGCTCATGCGCTTTTACAAAGTAATGAGTTCACTACCGGTTTCCGGTTACAGCTCCAACGCGTTTCACCCGTAATGGTGGGCTTCCTCAGGGAGTACATTTCGTCAAACATTTTGTCAGACCAATTTAAAGGCCTTTAGAAGGCCTACACTATTTTAGTACTTTTTATTTTTAAGTACCATGTACCTGGGAACACTGCTGCACAGACGATTATACAAGAACTAAGGCATAACACAAGTGAAAACTTTGTGAGTGCATTTCTTTATTATTCCTAGAAGCACATTTTAAAGGTACTACACTATATGAGATTATCTATCTCCAAGGCAGTTCAGACCCTCTGTTCTTGTGGATTTTGAATTATTTATGTGTGACATGGCCATATGTGGATTAATTGACTAATAAAACATGATCACTTTAATCAGTCAGTAAATTGATGCATTGTGCATACCTGAGAATCACTCTCCTTAATAATGAATGGAAAATTAAACAATCTTCTTGCACCTTGGTGGTTTTGTACAATGCAACAAATGTTGAACATGCTTGTATTGGCAATCTAACACTTGTCTAGAGTGCTACAAACACCAGAATTATAGATAATGTATAATTTCTTGTCTTTATGTCTTGTCCTGTGTTGCAAAACTAGGTTGGTAAACCTGTCTACAAATGGGGCAGTTGTCAGTGACGTTATTGTATTGTTTGTAGGCCAAGCAACTGGTTGCATGCAAGTTATTTAAATAAATTGGTCAAATTGCATACAATGGAGAAATGCACACAATGCTTAGAGGAAAAAGTTCCTGCTAGCATTAGTTTACAACAAAATCTGCAAGTTCTGAAGGTTCTCCAATAGCTAGAGAGAAATGTATAATTTATCATTGGATCACAAGTTCCTAAAATACTTCATGTGCAGTTATATTAATATTAAAATGTTTTTTAATATCTCATCACTTTCATCAGCAAGCATATTTAGCAACTCTCAAATTTTCTAGGTTAAAGGTCTACAGTACATTTGAAAGCAGCACAGCCAACTGAACTTTCTGAAATGTTGAATGTTATTAACAAGTCTTAGAGGAATGCAACAATCTATCTAATCACAAAACAAAATCTAACCAGCACTAGTATTGTATATTCTATACTGATATTGCAGACCATATTGCATTTGGTTTGTAGCTATCCGATTTGCACTTTTTTTTTAACATTACCCTTCTACCTGGTGCAAAAGTTACATGAATACAAAGTTTAGGCACACATATACTGCATATGTTAATCCAATAAAAAAGGTATCACCAAGTATTGCAATACTCATTTTGTTTGCACCTGTGGAGTAACACGACCACTCTATCTTAACATATTTATATATATAATTTAATATCCAATCATGATCAATATGGCACTAATAGTGTGCTGAAATTGAGCAACTTGATATTACGTTGGTGGAGTTGGTTAGTGTTATGTTTTAGACAACATTTTAGTGCTATCACCGATTATTGCATTTTTCTTTTATCCTTATTTCCTTATTATTTCCATGCCTCGTTTCCAATGTACAATTTATGGACATTCTGAAGTCTCTGGTGGAATTGTATTCTTCTTCTGCATCATTGTATAATCTTTCCATAATGGGCAGATGGGTTCTCTCAGTTAAAATAGAGAGGCAGCCTCCTAATCACTGACCTTTAAACATGGTTCAATTCCCCCGTCAGCTTCTTGTGACAATAGGCAACTCAGTTAATGTGCACCAGTCACCAACAATCATATTGCCATTTCCATGTTGCAGAAAATCTGATCCTGAGACAGTCTTTAAATAGTATTTTTCTATGATATAGTTTATTTATAGCAATGGCATTCCTTACATGAATGGGGCAGCTGTATAGCAAACAAAAATGACACTTTAATGCATCATCTCTTTTTAAATGATGATCCCCATGCTCATCAATATTATATCCATTTATAAACAACATCTGCTTTGAGGTTCTAATTTAGTGATACCACTAAATAAAGTATACAAGTATTTTCAAAAGTATGTTTCTAGTCAACTTCCATCTAATACTTTGGCATCTGAATTTGAATTACTTTGAACACAGCAGGATATCCATGTGTGCCCAACAAACATTGTCAATCACAGGTGAATCATGACACTGGAAAGGAACTAATCAAACAAATTGCCAGGTGTCTAATTATGGAAATGGTATGGTTTTGTGTCACCTATAACTAGCAGTCTATTTTATTATCTCTAAAAGATTTGTTCAGCTGTAGACACATGGACTTTTGGATAAGCTGTTTTGTTCTACTCTTCTTCAGTGTGACATTTAAGCTGCTAACTGATTGTTAGGGTTATTTGTTAGGGCAGTAGTCATGAATATTTCATGATTTTGTGGATTACTATCCACTATTGACTTTCACCTGTCTGACTTTAACCTAATAGTTGTTTATATGCTCTAGTAAGGAGCAAGCCGCATCTATAGGGTGGGTCAATGTGTTTGGTTAGTTAGAGGTAGGAGAATGACATTTGTTCCAGAAAAAAAGCAGGTGTCCTGTTGTAGGATAACATGAAAAATACATCACAACCAGTGACTGTAGAACCCACATATCAAGGGATGGATGCTCTTAATATTATGATGTCATAAATAGAAATTGTATATTATACTCAGGAAGTCAAAAATACCAAAATGGTCTTTTGCGGCATGTGTCTTGCCCTTAGCCTTTGGGTAGCCAAAGGGAGATCACTAAGACAACACTTAGTAACAAATGAAAGTGTGTTTGAGGTTAGTCATGCATTTGCTAATATAAACAAATTCATGCATTAGAGAAACACTGGGGTAAGTACAATGAAAAAAATATTTTTTTTATGATCCTAAAATCAATTGCTGAATTTTCCAAAGCAGAAGCATTATAAGGAGCTAATATGGTTTCTGGCTCAGTTGTAGCAGTTTTACTGGCACATCGCTGCTTTCTTTTGTTTGTTCTATGTTTAGTTTCAGAATTAGGTTTAGTTTTACCATACTGTAATGTAGATTTATCAAGCAGAAATAATCTTTCTGGAGGAAACATTATATATTAAATAAGTTATAACAATAATAGCTTCAAGAATGCTTCATGTGTAATTGAATTCATGGTGTGAAGTAGAGAATTGGGGGCTGATGGCAGGGCTCCCCATTCTACTTCTCTCTGACTGACTACACCACACAACACATCTGACATAAATAGCCACTCTCTGCTTGTTTGACAAGTCTATTCACCACTTAGTCAATAATGCAAAGAGAATTTGTGACTATTTTGGAGATGCAACAGGTGAATTTACCCTTTAGTCAATCAGTCCCTTAGGTATGGAGAATCAAGGGAATTAATTCTAATTGAGAATTATTTGTAATAGTCAAATTATGATTCTGATATTTGTTATTTCACTTTGCATGAAATTATGTCATACATCACTTGCGTTCACTGAAGTTAATTTAATCTGTGTTTATTTTTAGAAAGGGGTGTGGTCAGATAATGGGTGTGGCCTAAGGCACCAAATATTCTGTACCTATAAACTCCTCAGATGTAAATCCAACACTGTTGAAATGAAATGGAAGGGGAACCTTATTTAAAAAAAAACCACTACAATGTCAATCTTTTTCAGAATCAGTTTATTTTTACTGTATCTAAATCAACGGAATCAAAAAGTCCATTGAAATGAAACCATTAAAAAGTATCGATACATGGCAAAAATATTTGAAATAGTCAAAATGGCCTTTACAAAAATCCCACTACAGTATAGGCGAATTGCCATGGATTTCTGCAAATTTATTTTGAATTCACTCTTTGGTAAAAATGCCATTGGGATTGGCTTCAAAAAGCTGTTTCCAGAGAAAATACATTTCTGAAGACTGAAGAATAATACCTTTCCCACAATATGTGATCCTTTTTTATCATATAAAAATAACTTAATTTCATCAAGAAATGAAATAGTTGAAAGTGTGAAATGATTCTAAAGTAGTGTAAAATATGGGTTTTGCTTGTTAGAAGCAATATTTGCCTGTTGATATTTTCAGTCTCTTTAAATATGGAAACAAATAAAAAAGAATTGTCTTGTTTGATGAAATTTGCTCTTACAAAAACTCCTACAGAAAAGGAATAAGTCAGTGTACTCAATGCAGCTGAAAAATGTATATTCCTTGAAAATGAAATTACTATTCATCTCTGGCTTACCAAGGTAATGGAGGATAATTTGGCCTCCAAAAAAAAAGTGCAGAACTCTTCACATCACTTTGCATACACATGCAGAGATATTTTGCCTATTCACCAAGCAAGCCAAATCTGGAAGGGTGCACTGCTCTGAATTTGCAAATTTTACTTTGGGGGTTGATGGCAGGGCTCCCGTTTGGCATAAGGCGACTGTTCATTCCAAAGTGACATTAAAAATTGCGACCATGAACTAGGGATATGGTAGCACAGAATGGGATGTAATATTCCCTGATTATAGTCAGTGGGACATAGTGAGGATGATACCACTGCATTTCACTGGTCTCATCACTATTCATAATAATACTGTTTAACTAACTAAATCACACACCACTAGAAATCACATCCCACGCTGTCATTTCTTCTCTATGGGAATCCACCACTTAGTAAATAAGAAAGAGTGAATTTGCGACAATTGGAGTGTAGCAATCCAAAATGGCACAAATTCACTTTAATAGTCAAATTCACACTTTCATGAATAAGCCCGAATATGCTAAACTTCTCAGTTTTTAAAAAAATATGCTTGTAGGAAATGTTAGGAAAATTTTCAGGCAAAACATGAAAAGAACTGTTTTGAAGAACTTTGATGAGTTCTATTTTCAAATTGCTCCTGTCTAGAATTGAGCATAACACTTGGAAGAACTAAGAAATGTGATAAATTTCCGCAAAAAGAAAATGTACAAAATAAAACCTGTCAAACAAGAAATTATTGGAGCAAAATCCATTCTATGCATTAATTTAATAACTCTGCAGTGACTGATTCACCCAGGGGAGGTCCTGGCCCTATTGGTACCCTGGGCCTCCCCCCTGCCCTGTGACACCCCCTGCCCCGCTCTGCCCCCCCCCCGACAGTGCACCTTAGTGGGGGTGAGGGGCAAGGGGTGTTGCAGGGCAGGGGGGGCAGGTCAAGTTTAGCGATGGGCGATGTGGGCGACCGCGCCTATCAAATAGATTGCGCTTTGGGCCATCGCACACATCGCCCATCGGTAGAACCGGCCTTGGTTTCACCTCTCTAAATCTCCACAGGATCTGAGTAACTTTCCCTTGTTTGAACCAGGAGCAGGAGGAGGCAACACTGCTGGAGACTGGGGGCCCAGGGTGCCAATCCTGCATCTGGTCCTGGTGATCTACTGTTACCCTCAGGGGGTTATTCTCTAAAGTCTGAATTCGACTGTGAAATCCTCAAACAATGGATTCCCATAGCAAATCCACGACTGCAACAATTCTCCCATTGTAAAATCGTGACTGCAACAATATTCTTATTATAAAAACACTACTGGAACAGTAGCAGTCTATTGGGACTGTCTTTAGCTGGCGAATTCACACCTTTAACCCCCCACTCTTAATGTTACTCTATCAGTAAAATTCCTAGAGTAAAACAGTTGAGTTGTACAGTCATAGTTTTCATGGTATCAGCAAATGTTTTCTCTCTATGTAGTTGCTATTGAAAGATAGCATTACTACTGTAATATTGTCTCCATCAATAGAATACATATCCTTTTGTTTATAGGGAGAATAGGACATTAACTTGTATTTGTGACAATTTTAATGGTGTGTGCGTTCTCTTTTTGGCCCTTATTCACAAATGTGCGAAGTGAGCCGCATAGTGTTCGACTCACTTCGCACATTGTATTATGCGCATGCTGATGTCCTGCACGCGGACATCAGCATGCGCATTAAAGGGATTCCCCTCCCGGCGAGGAGACTCGAGTGCTCTCGCCGGGAGGGGAATCCCTTTAATGCGCGTGCTGATGTTCGCGCACAGAACATCAGCATGCGCATAACCCAATGTGCGAAGTGAGTCGAACACTACGTGGCTCACTTCGCACATTGGTGAATAAGGGCCTTTGTTGGGCATTTAAGGATGGTAGTTGCGTGCAATATGAAATATGAAATATGCATTGTTCTATGAAGGCAGCTAATAGTACTATATGGTTAATATGATTTCAACCTTAGATCAAATAAAACTATGTAGAATACAAATCCTCTAGTCTAGATAGACAGTGCTGTGTTGAGACTACATAATTTATTATATTAATTAAATTGTACTAATTGCTGTTATCTTTTCTTTGCATACAGTGGAAAAATGTATTGCGAATATTTGATGATGGGTTGGAAAAAAAAACAATGGGAAATTTATATTCAAATTGTTAGTATTTGTATTATTTATTTTGCTTCATTTTCAATACTTAAATAGAATTTTATAACATCCTGCCCTAGTGCATATAAAGTTGAAAACAACAACAGGGTATTAGCATCAAGGTTCAAAATATGTATGAACAGCAAAGGTATTGTCGATAGCTGTAAGCTCTTTACAATGCAAAGTTATTTTTATTGAAAATACAGTAATACATTGATTTTGTAATCTCAGCCAGAAATAATTTAGTTTTACACCTGTAAGTCCAGCCCTGTTTACTTGCATCTGATTGGATGTTGCAGCATGCTTGTTTAATAAGCAGCGGGTTCACTGAAAATTCTATTCAGTACAGATGGTCAGACTCTATGAAATAGAAGTATTTTTGTAATGGATAACAATAATGAATTATTAAATTAATAGTAATAATCCACTGTGCTTACAAGAATCGAGGTCCCATTTACAGCTGCCAAAGGGCTTTTTTTTTTTTTTATGATTCTTGCAAGGTTCAAACCTAGGGCAGCAATCAACCATTTAAAATCACAGAAATAAAAGCAGTAGCTTGAGCCCATTGGTCTTTTTTTAGAGATCCTATTTAGTGTAAATCCATAGGGCATTATGATGTAGAACACCT
The DNA here is from genome assembly GCA_019650415.1 of Pipa parva. NCBI lineage: Eukaryota > Metazoa > Chordata > Amphibia > Anura > Pipidae > Pipa > Pipa parva. The sequence continues at coordinate 20,446 of WMED01004570.1, forward strand.
TCCCTAGAGCTTTTGTAATGGCAGTGTGATGGACATATTTATGGACCTTAATATATTTTACTCAAAGGACATATTTATGGACCTTATTCATCCTTATATTTACCCAATAT